>JAVHNF010024065.1:3718-15902 GCA_034783455.1 Micropsitta finschii | reverse complement strand
AACCAAGCACACTTATGGATATTTCTAATATTTACATACACTAAAAAAGTCTTCCTAGCATGGATTTAATTAACACTAACAAAACACATTTTTTGATTCTGTAGCTAGCTGCTACACCTTTTCTCTACCTCTGCCACATGCAGCAGTACATGTGGAAATGCACAGTTTTGCCTGTATGTGACTGAACTGATGCTAACAGGCTTTTTTGGTAGTTTATTTACAACCATCAAGTCTGTGCTATAAGCCACAAAACTGTGTTGGTTAGAAGTTGTAAGGTAGAACCTACCTTTAGATGATACTTAGTGCAGTATGTCTTTCTTCAGCCTTATCTGCTTACATCCTTAACTACTATCTTTATCACCTTCTTTCTCACCCTTTTAGCATTTCCCCTTCAGCTAGGCACATTTCCCTTTTCTCCCCCCCCTAAATATTATTGTGAAAGCTTATTCTATGCCCTTCAAAGTGCTTAATTTGTAAAGTTAGTTTACATGAACAAGAAAGTAAGAGTAGTTACAAGTGTATGGAAAGAGACTTTCCAAAGATGTCTCATGATACTATGTGTGAAACGGTCTGTAGGTTTTTCTTATTTTTAATTCATAATCTACAGAGCTATGAATTCACTGTAAATACTGATAGAATTATAGAAACACAAAATAAAGACTACTGTTACTAAACAGTACTAACTAAACTACTAAGTTACTAAACTTGTGGCTTTTTATGAAAGGAACAGAGTTCCAAAAGTTGACACAATTAGTAACTTTCAACTACTCTGGGCAAAATGTATATAAAGGGAACACAAATGAAATATGATTCCTGTGTAACTACAGAAATGGTTTCAGGGAAATTATTTGTGCAATTTCTTCTGCAAATAGTTTGAATGTTAATTGTTAACTTAAGTGGAGCTGCTGAAACGTCATTCATGTAGGAACAGGAATAGCTATGTGAATGACCCAGTCTGTTACTCTGGGCTTCAAAGGTGTATATGGGAAATCGATAAGTAAATTTTCCATATTGACTGAAGTAAAATCTGAAATATGCTTTAGTGCCATTAATTCCAGATAAGAACAAAATGCTCTGTTCTAACTTATGATGCCTTTGCCAAATCAAAAGATCTGTTTAAAAAATAAAATTGCAGACTTGAAGCCTCCTATCAGTGACCAATTGGTAGAATAGACTTGGAGGCAGAATTTGGTTTAATGATCTAGTTTATTAACACAGTATTTCTGATATGAATTACAGGTCTACTGTTGTCATTTTAATCCTGATAAGGCAACATCTGATTAAAACAAGCAATTACTAGTACAGTTCAGTGTTCATGATTCACAGCTTGGTTCAGTCATTAAAACAGTTGGTTCAAAACATTTGTTTTTTGTTTTATGGATCGTTAGTAACCCTTAAGCTTCTCAGTTATATTAAATATAATAGAATATAACAGTGATGGGACTGTGCAAACCTGCAGCTGGTGATGTAAAAGCTGTAGTTTGGAGGTCAAGTTTGATTTACAATATCGTGATTGTCTTTACAATGGCAAAAGGCTGGGAGGTTAATTTTCAAGTCTAAGGCTTTATGAAAAGGACAACTGTATGCAAGACCTAGGTCCAACAAAACTCTCAAGTATACTTGATGCTTGCATAGACTTCACTGTATCTCCAACATCTGAAACAAACAGCAGGGACACAGGTGAGGACATAAATATACTATAGCCAGCTTACATTCTGAAGGTGACTACTACCAGATATATAAATAGTTCTGATCCAGCTTCTTAGAAAAAGGAAATTTAGCTAACTAGGCTAACTTACTCCTCACTGTAATTGTTAGCTCTGTTGCAAATCCAAAGAAAATACCTGGCATGATTGTTATACTGAAGTTTACCTTAAAGTCACCAATACTTACTCTTTCCTCTACAAAATGAAAAACCTGATATATTTAGTGACACCATAGCTAAGCATGGCCATAGGTTTACATTAAAAAAATACCAAAACAAAACAAACCACCCTTAAGAGCAGTGTCTATGAAATAGGACCCAGAACAGGATTTAAGAATAAGTAAAGCAACCCAAGAGTGGGAGAAGTAATATCATGCAGTCATGGAGGAAGATGGTGTTTGTTGGAAATACAAAACAGACAATACTTTAATTTTTCTTTTTTTTTTTTTTTTTTTTAAACTTTTAATACTTTTCCTCCTGAAGACTTGATGATCCTGTTGTTATTTAGTTATTATAGTGTAATTATGCAGCTGAGACAGTAGTGTAATCTGGAAAGAAAGGGCTTTTGTTTTTCTCCCCCATAGGTATGAGGAAGCTGAAGTTCGGAAAAAACTTGAAGAGAGGGACAGACAAGAGCTGCAGAAAAAGCAAGAACCAAAAGATGATGGAAAGAGTTCAGCCAAAACCACCTCAGAAAGTGCTGTGGATTCCAAAGGAAAAAGCCAAAGGGTAACTAAAGATGTGTACAAACTCTCTAATATGGTCTAAATGTATACCTTTAATCTAGCATTTGATTTCTACTAGCAGTTCTGAATCGTGTGGTGCTTTCTTGAATTATCTTACACTCCCCATAAACCTTCTTTGACATGTCTTTTGAAGATGATGAGTCCTATCAACCTCCAAGTATTGCAGAAGATAGAGTAGGGTGTTTTTGAAAAGTTAAATTCTATCTTATGTTAGAACTGGATAGTGTTAAGAAACCCAAGGTAACGCTAATAAGCTGATGTTATGGATAATGTTTGCTGTTTAGGAGAGAGCTGACTTTTCAGCAGCATACCAGGTGATGCTGTCTTAGGTTGTATTGCCTTTTTAACAGGCTTCTGTCTAGGTAGAGCAGCAACCTTGGTGTCTTTTTAGTACATTTATCAATAACATATCTTCTTTAGAAGAAGCTACCTTTTTCTAGGTTTCTTCCTGGGGCTTACAGTCTGATCAGTTTCCTTTGAGCTCTGTGAGAGTCAGTTGGCCACCTTGGTTCTGAGTATTAGGTATTAAACTGACTTTTTTCCCCAACACAGATTAATGGTGAAAGGAAGCATTCACTGGAGAGAAAGGATCAGTCTGACAGTCCAAGTGGTAAGAGATGCAGTGTTCACATAGATGTGAAAAAAGTCTTCATATGACTATGCACCTATCACCTGAGCAGTTGCAATTCTTTTCAGGAGTTATTTCAGAGAACTTTGATGAAATTCTAGCATCCTGCATTTTACTAAGAGTGACTTAGTAATTAATTAAGCTCTGTATAGCAGGCTTCGTCACTTCTGAGCTTAAACGGCTGTACTTAGTTTTTCAGCAGCTTAATAACTAAAGCTGAACTAGCCCTAATGAAGTGGTCAAATTAGGAAGAAAAATATCTCCTTAATTGATAATCTAGGCAAGGCTGAAATATATCAGCTTTCTCTGATACGTTAGTAGTAGTTAAATAAGAAATATTTCTGCTCCTCTCCTGCCCTTCTACTTTTTGTTCCCTTAATAAATATGTGAAAAAGTTGTTTTTTACTGAAGAGAAACATGTGAAGCATGTAGTTTACAAATGCTTGCCTATATAGCTTGATTTAAATGAGACCACAAAAAGGTAAAACTAGTTTATCACTGAAATGTTCAATATTGTCTAATTCAGCAGATCAGGCACTGATCAGCACAGTAGTGGGAATAAAAGGTCCAGTGTGTTAATTCTGTAGTGTCTCACCTCCATGACAGTGGGACTTCTCTCTTTCATGCGTGCAGCCTTGATTGCAGCAGTCAGATGTGATCATAGCTATCTCCATTTATAATGTAGCTTTTTACATCTAATAACTTCTCTATTTCAAGGAGCAGTCACAGCTGAGAGACTGTTTGCAATGATGTCGGATGAAAATATTGAATTGCTTATAATGGATGCTCGAAGATTGAAAGATTATCAGGAATCCTGTATTCCAAGATCTGTTAGTGTCCCAGAAGAAGCTATCCGTCCTGGGTATGAAATAATATTAAATGATAGTGAAGTATTTAACTTTATAAATTGACTGGAAAAAAAATTTATATGCTTTTAAAGCTTGTACACTTTGTTTTAAAGTGCCTGATACATCTAACCCACTAGTATATATCTGGACAGCTCTGTTCTTGCATGGGCTGACTTCAAGTCAAAGCATATTTATATTATCCAAGGTTATGAACCTATATGGATTATATATTGTTGGACAAAAATGTTACTAGTACATGCCTTTTAAATGCACGTTAATACATTTCAGAGTTACTGCTAATTGGATTGAAACTAGACTCCCAGAGGATTCTATAGATCCATGGAAGAGAAGAGGACACTTCGATTATATTGTACTCCTAGACTGGTTTAGTTCTGCTGAAGACTTAAAGCTAGGAACAACTCTGCAGAGCTTGAAAGATGCACTTTTTAAGGTTGGCAAGTTTCACACTTTGTATTAATTCACCTCAATAAGTAAGGTCTTAAAGCACCTATAATTACAGAGTATATGGAAGGTCTTAATGACCATTTAGGCAAACAACTTGGTTCAGTTTTCAAAGACTGCTTATTTTGATAGCAGAAGTGTAGTCTGAAGTTTCACATTCCTATGCTTGTGCTCTAGTAGAGGACAGTGTCGTTTATTAAACAGGTTAATAGCAGAATGATTCAACTCCCCTCCTCAGTCAATAGTTCATGAGTTCTAACTGACATAGTTATTTAGGAAAGTACATAATACAGTTTGCCAGAAACAGTGTCACTTTCTTTTCTGTATTAGCAACTGTTATTCCTTCCTTGTAGAAGCTGGCTGACCACCCACACAGGCAGGCCAAGAAGGCTGGCTGCTTTGTAGTCCTGTCAGCCAGGCATTTCGGTGAAGGAGACCCCAGAAATATTTTGAGTATGGTTCACTTTTCTGCATTATTCAATGTAACTTTTAGAGAAACACGAATTTAAATTTGAGATTCATTGGTACAGGGAGCTTATAGACTCAGTATTAAGAAGATGTTCAAGTCAGAACTCTTGGCTTGTTGTTCTACTCATTATATAAATGGCTCTTGTGAAAGACTGCTCATCTTTCTGTTACCTGTCTCTGTTCAAGACTGGGATTCAGAGATAGTTCAGGCAGTTCTCCTTGCTTAGTGCTTTGCAGAATATTCTCTGAGCTTCTTTGCCTTGCTCATGTTCTAATACTGAGGGCCTCAGGAGGAGAGTAGTGTGCAGCCAGAACTCTCAAGGATATTTCAGAGCTAACATTATGTTTTCTAAAGCCAGTGCTCCAGTCACTCAGCAGACTTACCAGATAAGAAGCTGAAGCAAACAATACAACAAAAATACTTTCTTTTCTCCATGGAGGATCGTTATTGAAGTAGTAGTAAAGTGGTTCCAAGTCTATTGGAAATATTCAGACCCCATTGTAGGTAGAGCCAGGAACCTGTGTTAGGTATTCTCCAGACACAAAGAGGACCCCTGTTGCCCAAAGTTTTTTTGCAGCCTGTTTAATTCTTATTAAAAATCTCAAAAAGAGAATGTCTCAATGTAGTGGTGAGACACAGAATTTTCAACAATGCTGTTAAGATGTGAAAGTTCTTTTTCTATTTTCAAATTGTTTAATTTGAAACTTTTTCTTTTCTTACAGTGGGAAAGCAAAACTATACTGCAGAATGAACCTTTAATTCTAGAAGGAGGTTATGAAAACTGGCTCCTTTGTTTTCCCCAGTACACAACAAATGCTAAAGTAACTCCACCTCAGCATAGCAGGAGTGAAGCAGTGACTGTTTCTTGTAAGTATAAAGGATGACCTCCCTGCCCCCAAGTGTTTGTAATTAATGGATGTATCTGATTCATTCAAATATGTTTGGGATAGCCTTGTTCTGGCTAAGTCTAAATTTTGGGGTGGAATATGGGGGTTATTTTGCTTTGGTGTTTATAAAAGCTGTCTCATGCTTCCCTCCTCTCCCCCCTTCTATAGTGGATTTTACATATCCATCCCTGGAAGAGCCAGCTCCTGTTCCACCTGTTGTTGCTATAAAGCCACCTCCAGCAGAAGTGATTGAAAATGAGGAAATGGGAGATAATTTAGAAGAGAGACTAAAATCACTTAACAGACCAAACATACAAAATGCTCCTGTTCCCAAGTCTGACAGTTCATTTGTAGCTAATCCAGTATCAATTACAAGAAGTATCCCTGAGGTAAGAGGTATTTCTTTTTTTTCAGAGTTAGTATCAGGTTAGTCTGTAAAACCCACCACAGAAGCCTAAACCCACAAGGAAACATACTCAGCATTTAAACCTTCTACACAAGTATATTCTTACAGAGACTACTGGTGGTCTGTGAAGCCATGGTAACCAATCTGCAGAACTTCATGAAATTGAATATTCTTAACATAATTGCAGAGCTTTTCAAGATATTTTTATATGAACACCAGAAAAATTGAAGGTCAGCAATTGATTATTAATTCAGAAGGTCTATAAGCAAACTTTCCTACTCAAAACATAAACGATGAAAGGCAGGGAGGGCAGTTAGGCCACAGCTTACCTTGGCTATTCCAAAGGTCCACTTTCAGTGACTGTATCTTCCTTCAAATAATAAAACATTTAGGTGCCTTGTGACTCTTAGCCTAGTGGTGAGAGTATAGGAATTTGATTCTTCCTTTCATGGGGATAAAACTTGCTGATTACACCTTTGTAGAGTCCTTTCCTTTGAACACAAGGCTAAAGTCAAGCTCTTCACTTTCACCCTTCTAGGTACAGCCTTTAATGTCAGCCAAGGGACCCTAAACTGTAAAATTTAAAGAGCTTACTTCTATCTTCCCTGAACTAAAAGAGCTTTTATTTCTGCACAACTTCCACTTTAGTATCAAAACCAGCTTGCTATCCTACTTCTGAGCATAAGCCACTCTTAAATACCTCTTTGCACCAAGCAGATCTGCTTTAATCACATGCTCTGTCACATGATTGAGGTTCAAAACCAAATTAGGCAGCCTGATTGGCCTAAAATATGCACCTTTGAAAGCTTGAAAATAAAGAGTTTTAGTAATCAGTGCTTAATGCGGTTCTTATGGTTCTGTAGGGCTTGTTGACTCTTACCTCACATCTAGAAGTTAAGTGATACATAATTTTGATAACAAGCATTTTCAGTTACCAGATTTGATGAAATTGAAAGTTTACTATTTCTCTGGCAGGAGTCAACTTTATATCGTCTTTATTCTCTCATAAATCTCACTTAAATCAATCTTATCTAACAGAGCAGTAATAGCCATAGTGAATTGTTGTTCTACACTTTGTGTTACAGGTTGATCGTACTAAAAAGCCTTCATTAAAAATCCCTGATGATAACAGACCAAAGTCTCACAGTACAGTCAGTGACAGTCAGCCTCTTGAGAATGGACGAATAGTTCCAGACCGGTCCACGAAGCCATTACGGGACACAAAGAATGTTCTGACAGAAGAAGAAAAAAGTCGTGTACATGCAGAAACTGCTGCTCTGCTAGAGAAAAACAGGCGGGAAAAAGAAATGCGGGAGAGGCGGCAAGAAGAACAGAGAGAGAGACTCAAACGAGAAAGAGAAGAACAAGAACAAAAAGCAAAAGAAGAGCAGAAAGAAAAGGAATACAAAGAAAAGCAACAGCCATCCAAAGAGGACAGAGAACAGAAGGAGAGGGATGAACAAATGAAAAGAGAACAGGAGGAAAAGGAAAAAGAAAGAGCACACAAAGAAGCAATAGAAGCAAAAAGGCAAAACAAAAATGAACCAGAAAACACTGGTGCAAAAAGGGTTGAGATTGACAAAATATCTGTGGAAGAAAGAGAAAAGGGAACTCGAACACCAGAAATGCAGAGACGGGCACTGGGTGATGTGTCTGTTTCAGGCAAGGTTAGTGAAAAAGAGAAAATCGTCACCAAACGGAGTAATTATTCAGGATGATATGAGTGCATACTCTAGGATCAGTGTAGAAATTCTTAATACATAATTTGATTTTTAGTTAGGCCATTCTTACATAAACGTAACGGTGAAAGTTAAAAACAAGTAGTTAGGGTTTGTTTTGTTTGGGTTTTTTTGCCAGACAGCCTTGGTTCTTGCTGGTAGGTGGGCAGGATGGATAGGATAATAAAACTTCCCATTTGACATAGAGCTAGGAGGGATCGCTTGCAGGCTGCAGGGCTGTAATCCTCAGTTTCAAGAAACTGAGACATAGTTGCATTTAATCTCTTGTACCAACCAGTACTGTATATTACAGTGTTTAACACATGCTAGGACAGAATTACATTATCATTGCAAAATGTTTAGTGCCCCCAGCTGCATAAATGTTGATATAAGAGGGTTTTTTTGACTGGTGTAGGAAGCAAAGCAATACCCTAATCTACTAATTTTGCTGAAAACAGTCCCATTCGGACTCTTTCTTTACGGGGGTGGAGGGTGGTGGTGTCACAGTTCCTCTTTTACCCTCAGGGTCTCGGGGGGAAACTGAGAGTAAAAATCATCAGAAACTCTTCGTGAAGCTGAGTTAAAAACAGCACAGATACGTTAAAAAACATTTATCAGGAACATGTATTAGGATATTTTTCTCTCCCTTTGCAATTGCAGTTGTTATTTGACCAAATTTTGCTGCTTGTGTAATGCAAATGCACAAGGAAGTCAAAATAAAATCTTCCTGAGCAACCTTATCACAGTCATCCATGATCTTTTAACTGACAGCAACTTCACATAATCCCCAAATGACAGCCTATGATAAAATAAATCCATAATGTTGGCTTCACAGTTTGCCTTTTTTGTGGAGAAGCTTTTTCACAGTGAGGGGTAAAAAGGAAAGAGGTCTTTCATTTAAAAACAAGTTGTAAACCCCATGGCTTTTAGGAGGTGAAGCAGCGTAGGTGGAACTTTTGCACTTCATTTCTGAGCTCTCAAAGCTACATAACAGACTGTCTTATGTAACGCAACATTCAGCTACAAAGGCTATTCCAGCAAATTGCCTATAGTATAGACTAGGAAGAATAAAAATGATGTGTAGATACTTGGTCCAACCACTGCTTGTGGCACATGCATTGAACAACCAAAAAAGAAAATATAATTCTGCTTTTTTCCTTATTTTGGTTTATCAGCATTCTTTTCTGACATTCCAGATGGAAATTGAAAGCTTTCTCTCAAAATCTTTTACAGCAAACTGGGGTTAAAGGACAAACAGAGAGTGGAGCTCAAAAGCCAGGACCCATTATAGAGGATTCTGAACAAGATACTGAAAGACTTAAAGTAAATACAGTGTGTTGCATGTAGCCAAAATAATCAAGCACAGATACTTTATGATTATTATATTATGTTAAATTCCACCTCATTTCAATTTTTAAAGTCATCATCTTAAAACTGTGCTGTGTTTGCAGCTGTTTATTTGCTTCTTTCATGTCATTTATCTGAAAAAAATATTTGGAGCTTTCACTGCGTCTTCATATGCTTCTGGTAGCATTAACAACCATTCCACACTTGTTCATCACCTCATGCATACTCCTTTGTCTGCCGCTTTGAAAGGGAGAAAAGATCATCTTTATGTGTTTAAAAGAAGCATATATTGCTAATAAAGTAGCTTCTTTAGGGAAGAAATAGAGTATTCGGATTTCTGTGAGGCTGAATTGTACTTTATTTTTCTGAAGCATGTCAACAAAGGGGTTTTGTTTAGGTTGAGTGATACAAACCAGTAGTACTATATTACCACTACAATAAATCGTATTTCCAGTTATAACTGAGGATTTCTTATTGAGCTGTTTTTCATTGAATCATGTAACTGTACAGGGGAAGCAGAGGCAGCTTGCTGCTCTGCATCAGTAACTGCACGTACCTGACCTTTCTGTTTGTTTATTAGTCTCTGCGGGAGCCATTAATGAGAGCACGAAGTGAAGAAATGGGAAGGATAATACCAGGACTGCCTGCAGGTTGGGCAAAGGTAACTCTCTCTTCTGATAGTACAATCGCATTGCCTTGTGCAGTTTTGTAATGCATTTCAATTATTTCTTATTTCTCAGTTAAATCTTGGTTGATTCTTTTATTTTTTTAATTATTATTTTTTTTCCCTTTAACTTCTACATGATTATTTTCTGAATTGTAACATTATTTATAATGGAACTAGGAGACCTCATCTGGTGTTTCTGGTACTAAGCAGATACTATTTAACATGCATTTTGGTGAAACTGGTGCCTTCCAGTAAATTTAATCCTTTAAGGGTTGAGGCCAGTCACCACTGTTAACATCTCAATGTTTGAAAAACTCATGCACTGTTCTTACAGTAGTGTAAAAATAGGTAAGTGAGTTAATGATGGATTTTTACTTGGTTTTGAAACAATTTGTGTTTTCTTCCCCAAGTTTCTGGATCCAATCACTGGAACCTTTCGTTACTATCACTCGCCAACAAATAGTGTTCATATGTATCCACCAGAAATGGCTCCTTCATCCACTCCTCCATCAACCCCTCCAACTCATAAACCCAAGCCACAGGTGACTGTTGAACGAGAAAGAGAGCACTCCAAACTGAAGCGCTCCTACTCTTCCCCAGATATAACCCAAGCCATTCAGGAGGAAGAGAAGAAAAGAATTCCAGTAACTCCTGCAGTCAATCGTGACAATAAGTATGTTCGATAAGTTACACCACAGCTCATGCATATGACAGTCCTATAGGACATCCTTTGTGTTTGACCAACTGAAATTCATTAATGTTTTCTCAGTAGGTTTGAAAGGGACGCAGGACTGATAGACTTAAATTTCATTGCTAAATATTCAATGTATAGGGAGTTACCTTTTGAAAATTAATGTAATTGTAAGTTATTAACATACATTTCAGAGGTCATAGTGTAATTGGACAATAGTTGCTTTTTAAGCTGTAGTATTCATGTTAATATATTAAATGCCAGTCTTATGAAATGCAGGTTTCAGTTTTTAAACAGGGTTGAATCAGCAGCTAAATCTTTATCTGTGAATTAAAAAAAAACCCTAAAAATCCATTGACAACTGCTGGAGCCTGTAATTCAGCCTTATTATAGGCCAGTGCATATGGCTTTCTCACTATGGCATTGACTGGTTTTAAATACCTTAAACAATGGCGTTTGGTGACATCTTGTGCCGGGATATTTCATTCCCTGTGAGGGAGGGTGGTTCTGTTGGCTTATATACACAGCCTTGTCAAATCTGAGATTCCTAAAAAATAATTCCTTCCTTCCAGACCAATCCGTTACACTAAAGCAGAAATTTCCAGACTTTCGGCATCACAAATTCGGAATCTCAATCCAGTGTTTGGGGGATCGGGACCAGCTCTCACAGGACTTCGTAACCTAGGGAACACTTGCTATATGAATTCCATATTACAGTGTCTGTGCAATGCACCTCACCTGGCTGATTATTTTAACAGAAACTTGTATCAAGATGATATTAACAGGTAACAATCTCATCCTTTATAACTGAAGGAAAAAAGATTTGCCTTTATGATAGTTAGTTCAAAAAAAATCACTCAGTGGGGTTGGGGCTCAGTTGTTAATAAAATTGTGCTGACCACACTGAGAGATACAAGTGTCCTAGATTGTCCTTAGATATTTAAATAGTTTACAAAGCAAGCTGGAAACAGCTGTACTTTCTGTCAGCCCAGTCTTGAATATGGAACCGAATTACTCAAACATTTTAACTCACTCTTAACAGCCAGTTTTTCCTGGTCTTAAGAAATGACTTTGAAACTGGGATAACATCTTAAGTTAATAATAAAAGTAAGTTATTTGAAGGGTTTACCTTTTTTTTTTGTCTGTCTGATTGTATAGGTCAAATTTCCTGGGGCATAAAGGTGAAGTGGCTGAAGAGTTTGGTGTAATAATGAAAGCTTTATGGACAGGACAGTATAAATACATCAGTCCAAAAGACTTTAAAATTACAATTGGGAAGATTAATGACCAGTTTGCAGGATATAGCCAACAGGACTCCCAAGAATTGCTTCTCTTCCTAATGGATGGCTTGCATGAAGACCTAAATAAAGTAAGCAATAAACTTGTAATAAATTATACATCTGACAGGTGATCAAAAGAAATAGAAATTTAAAAAACACCCTCTTATTTTAGAAGATTGTTACTGGAACCTTGTAGACAAAGAAGTGAGAGTATTCAGAATTAAAGAAGGAATTTAGCTTGAAACAGTTTAGGGTACTGAAGGGATTAATGGAAGAAGCCTAACTACATAAGAAGAAATGGATGGCTACTCTTATATGTTTAAATATTCT
>JAVHNF010024054.1:0-24048 GCA_034783455.1 Micropsitta finschii | reverse complement strand
TACATGTGCGCACAGGCAGGTTGGTTCATTTAAAATTCCAGGAGTACCTGAATGAGGAAACTGAATCTTCCAGTGTACAATTTATATCAATAGCAAGTATTCTTATTTAAGAGCTTTTCCTGCTGTGGAGAAGAACTTTACAAAGAAAGGGTTCAAATTTGCATTTTATTTCTTTTCCTAACAAAGCTCTCTGTGTTTCAAGTTCCTCTGTAAAGGGGAGGTAACCGGGTTTATTTATATGGCAAATGAAAAATCTCAGATAGGCTCTGTTCATTTTTTTTAAGAAAAAATATTGGCATTGACTTCAATGAAGCTTCTTGCAAGGGAGCCCATTATTCACGGTCAATGACTAAAACCTAAGCACAGTATCATGTATCCAAAACTCCCTAGGGGTTTTAATACCTCAACACTTGGATGTTTATTGTTTGCATCTCAGATTCAAAATTAATTGTTTATAAGAGTTCCACATTCTTCTTTTTATACTCCTAATCAATGAGAGCATTTTTATTAGAGATCAGATTTTCCTACAGAGAAAGTTACAGTATGCTATCTATAGAAAGAAAGTGCTAGTAGCAAAGACAGCTAGCATCATACCTCAAATATTTTACTTTTGCCAAAGAGCACTAAAAGCAAAGCAAAACCCAAGTCAAAACAGTTCTCATACTTCAGTAGGAAAGAAGTGTCTTAAATACTTCTTGCATTCTTGCATGTATTTAGAAAATCACAGTAACAAACACTAATACTGAAATTAAATCAGAAAAAAATAAGTCCATAATCAAATGCAATGTTTTTTGCAATTCTTTACTTGCTGTAAGACCCTTTTTGAGCAAACAACATTCCTAATATTCAAGGAGGTCAGCTTAAACTCTTATTATTAAGAATGCCCAATGGTACAGTAAAACCTTTTAATTCCCAGCTTTCATTTATAGTGAATATTATACATTCATTTCAATATCCCTTAAAAAAGAAAATAACAACCTCCATTTAAATGAATACTGGTTTAAAAGACTACATGCTTTACTCATTATACTTCTAAAAATATTTATATTTTCTTAACATGTGATAATGTAACAGCTTTCCAATCAAAATCCAAATACAATTTTAATTCAATACAGTAAGTATCGTATGATAAATTATCCAAATATTTAGCATGTCTCCTATAGGATAACATCTAGAGCTTGTCAAAAAAAGTTCTGAGTGAATCATTCAACTCAGAATATTCTAAATCACAATCACACTAAACCATAGGCACAGTCAGATCTCCCTACCAGTTTTGCATACATGAGTATCAGGCATCCTAAATTATAATCCTTGGAATCTCCTAAAGCAATCAGAATGCCTTACCGCTGTGGCTCTCCCTTCTCACCAGGAATTTGGCAGCTCTGGGATTTTGCTCTTAAACTGTATAAAGCCAAATTCAAAATAGGAAAATACTTTGCTTAATTCTTCTCCACCCAAGTGTAGTAATTTCCCACTAACACAGCAAACTCTCCTTTCAGGAAGTGCTTGAAAGAATGAACAATACATAATGTAAGAAACAATAAAGCCTGAAAATAAGACAACTTAATGGCAGAAGATGCAGTAAAATCCCAGGAGTATTTTTTAATGTATGTCACATTTTGCTTTCCAATGTGTGTAAAGGTGACTGTTCAGGGTTGAGAATCTGAACAGTTGAGGATATTATGAAGCTGCAGGAATAGTTGACTCGCCTTACTATAAAACTCTAAATAATGCTGCCATTTATGACACACTAAGAGACAGATGCAGGAGTTCAAAAGGAGATGCTCAAGGAATCATAAGTGCACACAGACATAGCAGATAATACACATGACTAAGTCCAGTTTAAAATCACGCAGTGGGATCCAAACAGAAATGTATTTTTACTCTATGAACTATACAATAATAAAGGAATTTGGAGATTATTCAGATTTCTGGAACTAGTTTCAATTTTAGACTTCATCACAATGCACAGTGCAGACGAGGTGACAAGCATTTCCGCAAACCTACTACCCCACAACGTGTAGCTTCAGAGAACTGATTTTAGTTGACCCATGCCTTAAAATAAAAAAATAAACAAAAAACTAAAAAAAGCACCCACTTTGCCACCCCCTCCAAATCTAAAAGCTTTTCCCAGTTTTTAAACTTCTCGATCAACACCAGCTGTCAGTGCAACAAGGCATTCATGTAATTTACTTGTACATAAAAAGAACACCCATTTTGAGATGCCAATTTCAAAGAATAACTGTACATCTTCTACAGCATGTAGAGATGAATTAATGGCTGTCAGTTGCACCAAACGTGAGAAAAAGAATCAACACAGCCTGAAAAGCAAATTAATTAGCAAGATTTATCTCTGCATTCCCCATTTGACCGTTTGCTCCTGAATACCTGAACGCTGGCTGCATTCCAAATGCAGACATGCGTTGTTTTCCCTGGGGGGAAGGGCATAGCTTTTCCTCATGATATTTTCCAGTCGCTAGAGTTGATCAGCAGAGCACTGGAGAAGGGCTACAGCTGGAGACCATTCAGAAGCAGAAGTTATGCAAAACGACGTGAAGTGCTGCTGCAGCAGCCTCACGCTGGAAGCACATGCCATTTGTGCACTGGGAGCTGCTGTAGCTGCCAAGGAGCTTCCACGCAGAATGTTAAGTTGCTGGTATGCAGCTACAAAAATATAAATGATAGCTTGAAAAACCACCTCCTTCAGGGACCCAGATACCGCAGGACAGGGATTTCTGGGTTTGAGCGCTCGAATCACGCTGAAGGGAACACGTGATTCAAAGCACGAACAACTCCCGTCTGACAGACAGCTCTGTGCCACACTTCCAATTATTAGGGGAGGTCCTAATGACGATATTTCTGTGAATTAGCAGCACATCCCTCCTATTTACAAATTGCTCAGTGGCAAGAATTCCATTTGGAGCTGACTCACAAGCCTCGGCTTGCCTGTGCCAGAATTTGCTAGCTTTTTGGACATGTGTTGCAAAACCTCACCAGAGCTCCTGCCTCCCTCACCCCCCCTGTTTCATATGGTCAGTACTCAGAGAAAAGTGATTTATTTCTCCTTTTATGTCACTTAGAATATAACCAACTGCATTGGAGACAATATGCATATTTACTACATTTTATTTTAGCGTAAATCAATTTACTGCAACCAATACTAAGATTTTATGAAATGTCTGACAAAAAAAAAAAAATAAAGAAGAAAAAATTGGGGTTTGGGCGTTTGTTTGCTTTTACGAAACAAAACCAGAGCAGCTCTTATCCCTGAGACAATTCCCATCAACACCCTCGTTCCATAATTTGATCAACAGGTTAAAAAAGAGGCTGCTAAAAGTTTACTTGATCTCGAGGGAAAGCTAAGCAAGTTTCTTAAGTAGAAACCCTCGAGAATGGCTAAGCATATAGAAAATATATCCTCCTCTGGAAACAGGACCACGGGCTAGACAGACCCCCATCCTGATTCATAGAAGTTGCTCTCCTCTCCTTACATGCCTGAACATGCCCCCCATACACACATGCTGCTGCTATCACCATCACCAAGGCAGTCATTCCCAAAGAAAGACTACAGGTAACCTGTTAGGGGCAACCGCACACATTGCCTTGGCAGCCTTACGGAACAGCATCATGGGAGGGATGCCAGGCTTGGAAACATCCCGTGCAGCTCTGCAGCTGCCACTTACAGGTGACAGATAATAAGAGTGAAAAGACAAACACATAAATAACATCTGGAACAATTACATAGGCTCCCAAAAGGCTTGTACTGTGCTACAACCCTCATGGTTTCATACTACTACTCTCATGAACGTGGGTGGACTGAAGACTAGCATGGCTACACATCCCTTTTGCTACTATGCACACAAATGTGAATTTATGACTAACTCCACTGAGTATCACAGAACAACTCATGGACATGCAAGTTACCTACTCCTTTGTATGAAAGTCCAAAGAATTCTGGCCTAAAACCTTTTCTCCCACCATATAAGCTATGAACACCAAACAACTAAGCATAAAGAATAACTATATTATATCACCACCACAAATGATTAAAGGAATCTTTAAGCACTGTTTCTGATTTTCCCCAGAAGTGACTTTTACATTGAAACACAGATTGAAAAGTCAGTCAAAACACGAAGAATTCAAAGCAAAATCTACAAATGGAACATCACAGTAATGCACAGATTAATGTATCTCTACTTAAGTCGTATTAAGATAAAATTCCCCAATACATTTACAGAAGGACCACCATGAAAGTAAGTTTGTCAGACTGGTTAATTAGCTACTTCCTAAAACAAAAAAAAAACAACCAAGCAACCAACCAAACTTCTTCAGCACATCATTATGTTCTTCATTAGCAAAGCTACCTATATTTTACATGAAATGTTTAGTTGACAACCCGAGGAAACTCCCATTAATAAGATGACCTGTGTGTATTAATAAAATACACTCTAGTTGAACACCAAGAAATTTTAAAGCAGCTTTCCATTTTTATAGCACTTTACATCACAGTGCTCAAAATACTTTACAGGCCTTCAGAGCATTTACTAAGAAATCAGCATGACGGTTAAAGATAACATGTCTAGAAAACTGTCTCCAGTCCTAGAAAGGCCAATTTCTGAGTACCAGGTCTGAAAACCTTTGGATCTGTGGGGTTTTTTTATGAATTCCAACTACTTCTAGAAGTAAACTGGTAAAAATTACAAGTAACCAAAATTTATGAAAACCAAATCTTAGGTACTTTAATTTGTATTCACAAGGACTTTGGCATAATTTTGATGGCCTTCCACAGTCGTTGTTAAAAGACTTGCTAACACATCATCAACGGCACACTCTCGATGCTTGGCCTATCCCTCAGACAACACTGCCTGCAAGATCACCCAGCAATATGCAGCTCTTCAACTGAAGTTGAAAGAGCATGCCCAAAACTTACGCCTGGTCTAACACTCCTTTCAACTTCTGTTCGTAGCCTTACACACAAACTCTGCCGAGCGCTCTTCTCTCCATTTCCAAGCACGCTGCCTGAACTGCAGTTGCTCATTTTAACCTAGCACACAAGCACAGCAAAGCAAGAGTTGTACTAAACCTGCCGGACTCTTAGCAAACCTGCCTGATTTTCATCTGCTGCATAATCACTTAAGAAAGAGGAACCATAGATTCAACGAGCTTTCAATTTCTTCGGTGATTTCAGGGACTACTGGGGGCGTTTCTGATGAGTATTTCATTTCTGTGACTTCTATGATCGGCCTCGCTCCACTTCTCCTTCCCTCCCTCATCTCTTCTAATTCTTCAGTGAAGTCAAAAGGAATGTGACAGTTCAATGCAGAATGCATTCTCCTTTTAGCATTTGCAATGCAGAACTAGGTTTTGTTCGGTACAGAAATCTTGCACAATAGCCTGTGTATACGTATTCGTTCCAACAATGCTGTCCTATGCAATCACTCTGTAATTACACACAGTCATAAAGCTGCTGCTGTTGCTGCTTGGAACTGCAGTCTCGCCCTCTAAACAACCTAATATCAGTCTCCGCATTAGGACATTTCTCTCTTCCCCTCCCTTAACTGCTTACTGCTTGCTTCAGTGTAGACGGCCTTTACATCGCACTCAAAACACAGCCAGGACGAAATCAATTTATTATTGAAAAATAAGCTGCTTTAAAGAAGATGCCAAGTAAATCTCTGTGGAGCAAAGAGAGTATTGGTCTAACTCTGCAGGCTGCAACCACACAAGACTTCACGAACCAAAAATAAATCCTGATCACTCCTGTTAAACGAAAAACAAACCCCTTAAGTATTATATAAGGCTCACATACGTGCGTGGGTGCCTCGTCAGCTTTTACTGCTGCACTGCACACAAACTGCACAAAATCGGCCCTTTGCAGTTGCTGCCAAAGAAGGTGCACACTGGAGAGCACAGGATTTTCGGACATTACCTACGAAATTCCTCCCCAACCCCCCTGCACTGCGTAAACCCCGGCAGAGAAATCCAACCCCAGCAGAGCATGGCTGAAGCGCGCCGTGCTCCCTCGGCACACGCGGCGCTGCCCCGGCTCCAGCACGCAGCAAGCAAAGAGAAACACCACCACCACCCCCCCAAAACAAAACACCAAAAGCACCCAACCCCAAACCACCACCACCCTCCCGAACACCGTCCGCAGGCAGCTCACCAGCACACAGACGCGTCCTCCAGGCGCTGCTGCAGCCAGGCAGCACCGAAGGAGCCCCTCCGGAGCCCTCGCAAGGACTCGCGGTCAGCGGGCGCCCGTGGCTCAGCAGCCGAGGCTGCCCCCCCGCAGCAGCCTGGCCGGGAGCGCCGCTGCCCCGGCGGGCTGGAGCCAGACGGCCCCGACACCTCCACGGGCGTTTTACCCCCTCATCCTGCACCCGTGAACAAAGCACAGCAGCCCCACCACCAACCAACCAACCAACCCACCCCACCACCACCCCCGAAAAAAAAAAAATGAAAAGCCCAACAGAGACACCCCCTGTCCAAAATGGCAGGAAAACGGAAGCAAGACGTGAGGGGGAAAAATAATAAACCGCGAAAAACAGGAGCGGGCCGAACACGCGGTGGCTCACCTGCAAAGCGAGGGTCTTCTGCAGCGGGGCGGCGATTGGCAAAGGTGGGGAAAGAGGAGCAGGGGGGAGAAAGGCACCCAAACTTTGTTTCTTTCTCTCCAGGACTCATGGAAAGCGTCACTTCCTAGTGCGGTAAGTGGGGAGGCTCCCAGGCCCGGGCTTCTCAACTCCTCCTCCTTCTCCCGCCTTCCCACCCCGCAGCCGCAGCCCCGCCGACCCTCAGCGTCTCTTCCCGGCACCAGCCTGCCCCCCCTGCCCCTTTCCACAGCTCTTGGCTTGAGCTTCCGTGCGCTGCTTTGGCCGCTGCGCGCAGGGAAGGAGGGGAAATCCCTGCCGAGAGATGGGCAGGCAGTTTGCAGCACTGATTTGGAAGCCAAAGCCCTGCAAAACGCTGCCGCGTCCAGCACCTGGATAAACTCACCGATTCGGTACCAGCTCCCGCAGCGCGATAGGGCTTATTGGCCTTTCTCTCTAAAGAAAAACAAGCAAACGGAAAGCTTTTTATTTTTAAGGAACCACTGGAACCAAAGGAAAACATGGTGGGCTTGGGGTTGGTTTTTGTGGGCTTTTTTTGTTTTGTTGTTGTTGTTTTGTTTGTTACCCCCCTTTGGTTCCTTTCCTCGCAGTTTTTTTCTGAAGAAAAAAAAAAAAAAAAAAGTGGAAAATCAGGAAAGAAAAGCAGGTTAGGTCATCTCTACACTGTTGGCTGTTTTACCAAACGCCTGACATTTCCTTGCACTGAAATTTCCTTGCACAAGAACTAACTGCTGAGGTTTCTAAAAATGCTCAGCTCCTATGCTGGAATATGGCTTCCTCTGCCGCCTTGGTCTGAGAATAAAAAAAACAGCGTGCTGGCAAATGCAGGCACGCTACTGCTCTCCAGGCAGGAAATAAAGAAGCTGCTTCGTCATTGCTCCCCCTGTAGACTGCTCCGATACCCGAGTTTGTCCACAGTCAACAAAACTTTCAGAATATAAAACGATATTGAGACAGTATTCGCAGACTCTCCTTCAATGAAACACGCCAAGCAACACGGAAATGCCCAACATGCACGTTGCCACTTGTTTATGTTCATCCAGGCTGAGATCATTCTGTGCACACAGCAGCACTGCTTTTTCCCCCCCCTCAGATCAGCAGGGCAGCTCCCCTTCTAGCATGTATTGCTTTATGGAGTGAAATCTAGAAGTAATTTTTGCACTCTTACCCTAGTTCGCATTTCTCTCACAATAGGTCCTGGCTTCCATGCAGAACTTTTTACCAGGGAAGCTCAAGATGTGTGGGAACAGGAGCCCAGAGAAGTGACTTACTCGTGACTGCAGACAGTATCTGATGCATAACCAGGTTTCTCTGATGAGTCCCAGGTCAGTCGTCTAATTACCACACCCAGTCTTTTCCTGTCACGGTGCAGAGAGTAACAGTGAGACACATGGAGGTGAAGAGCAAAATAGTAGCCACAGGTACTACTGGTAAAGTTTTTTTTCTTTCACAACCAAAGGTATCCCTTGATGCAACACTCTCTCAATGCAACAGTCAAGGAAAACTCTTCTATTTTACCATTAATACATTTGCTCTTCTAAACTCCTGAATAGACAGGAGCAATAGGTCAATAACTATTTAAATCAATGCAGAAAGAATATTGACAGCTGTTCACAAATTAGCTAATATGTAAAGCAACCTTAAATAAGTGAATATATAATGCCTAAAACTGAAGTCAAAGGCGTGCAACTGGTAATAAAGACTGAAAAGACAGATCACATAAGCTGGAGTTATTTCCTTCTGTTATGTTAGGCAATCAGTACCTCCCATGAAGGATATTATCAGATATTAGCAAGATTGAAATTGCTTATGTCAACTTTCATTAGGGGAAGGAAGAAAACAAACCCAAACAAATAAACACACACAAATACAAAACCCCCACTCTTCTGTGCCTCTAAATCATGTTGTAAAAACGAAGTGTAGCTTTTCCTTCCAGCCAGAACAAACACGTGTTGTACTTCACCTGTTTGGAGTTTGGGAAACAAAATGATGAGTAGTGACTCCCATTTCACAATCCATAATCATGTCAAAGCAGCAGACAATGGCAGAAACGTCATCATCTGGCTACAGAAGCTAACATTGCGCAGCCAGGGGAGTGTTCTGTCTACCCTTGTCTAAGAGACATTTTAATGGTGTTGGGTTTTGATAGTTGCCTCCTAAATAATGTATAAGGTAGATAGAAATCCTTCTTCACAGAGCCAAAGTCAACATTATAACCAGAAGGCCAAAGCTGAAAAGATGCACTGTAAAGATGCAAAATCTACAGGAAAGGATGATACTTCTTCGTAAACATACCAGATGTGGTAGGAACAAAACCAGGCAAGCCTGTAGGTACAACCAGCCAGTTCATAGCTCCAAAACAGATGAAGCACACTTCAAAGACACCATGCCATGAGAAGTGTTTAGAGAGCTGTATGGTCCTGTTTATCTTACCGAGCAATAAACAGTTTCATGAAGTGTTTTGTAAAGATTTTGCCATTATGAACTCTTTAATTGTTTCTCTGTTCCTCGTGTTATGCAGTCCTTGGATCTCCTTCAGAACCAGACATCATCATTTTCTTTCTTGTAGCAGCAGCTTTTGCTATGCTTGGGTTTTTTAAAAAAACATATGATTATTTTTCCTTTCTCCTTTTCTCAGCATTTGCTAAGACTGCATGCAGGCCGCACTCCATCACTTTTACAGTAACGAAGTTTAAAACACATATCCCCTGGTAGGTCATTATTTTATTACTACATGGAAGGAAGAAAGATTTCCTTCCTATCACCATATAAAATCTTAGGTTTCTTTGGCTTGTACAGACACATCTTGTGGTGTAACAGCATCGACTCATATTATTAAACTGGATTGCTCTGAGTCAGAATTTGGATTAAAGACTGCTTTGCATACTTAAGTTTGCAAACTGGGACATGCACTCAGCAGGTGGCACTCTTTTCACCAAGTTGCAGGAAAGCCAGTGCTTCAGCCCTTTTCCAGTCGTCCAGACTTGTACCAGTGCTCCAGCATTATGGGAGACAATATGGAGCTATTAATTCTCCCTGAAATTAAGTATAAAAGGAAGGTCTTAATCACTATAGCTAGGAAGAAAATAAATACACCCTTTGTAATAAAAGCTTCCACCTCCAAATCACACTGAAATGTCCTCTAAAATGTCCACTGGATGTGACATTTTTCTCAAAAAATAGATGCTAGCATAAACCAGTGATGAATCGCTGCAGTGTTTATCCCACAGATATATTCAGTCCTTGAGGGCAGGGCTGCCTCTAGACAAGCTAGAGAATGGAATGACAGGAACCACATAAGGTTCAACACAGACTAATGCAAAGCCCTGCACTAACCTTTTGCCATTGCACAGTATGGGACTGACAGGCCATGCAGCACCACTGAATAAGATCTGGGGGTCCTGGTTGCCAGTGGGGTAAACACCAGCCAGCACTGAAGGCTAAAATCATCCTGGGCTGTAAAGAAAAGCACAGCTACATCAAGGGAAATGACTATTCTTCATAACTCATCGTTTGTTAGTGTGCACCTGGAATACCATGTCCACTTTCAGGCATCCCAGCACAAGAAAGATGTTGATAAACTTGAGCCAGAAGAAAACCAAGATGGTCAGGGGCTGGAACAGACATCCTCTGCAAGGACAAGCTGAGAGAAACTGGGCTTGTCTAGTGTGGAAAGGAGAACAGGTAGGAAAGACTCAATAATATACTTCCAGTACCTACAAGGCTAGATCTTTACCTACAAGACAAGGCCAACGCCATGGTCTTTATTCAGGTGCACAGTGGGAGACAGTTGCAGCCCGCCGCCACTGAGAATAATGAAGTAATGCAGCAGGGTGCCACAAGAAGCTGTGGAATTTCCTTCCTTCCTTCCAAGTTTCCAATACCTGTCTGAGAGAGCCTGGACTACTTGACAAAAAAAGCCCTCAGCAATGTGGTCTGAATTCAGTGTTGATTATGCTCTGAGCACAAGACGGACAGCTGACCTCTCAAAATCCCCTCCAGCCTGAGTGATTCTATAATTCAAGAAGAAAATCCCCTTATCTCACGTAAGAAGAGGCCTAATTAAATGATAGTAAAGTAGTTTGAAAAAAACCTATGTGGAATACAAGTGGTTGCATGTGTTTCAGGTTCTGTGGGCTTTAGGTTTGAGGTTGTGAATTTAGAAGACCATCAGCATAAATACAAAGAAACTCATTCCCCAATAGTGAGCATTTTCCAGCTGCATTATTACAGGAGAAAATTTTATTAAAATACTTTTTTTCCCCTTTTTATGCAAAATTAGTTAATCCTCACTACAGAGGAATTTGTCTGTCTCCCATCTTTGTCACAATTAAAATAGAACACTCAAGATATTGCATCTGAAATATTATTCTAGGAGACAACTTCTCTTGGGAAACTTGATGCAGTCAGAATGTTTGGAAAGAAGGGGTTTGGTTTTTTAAAAAGAATTTGCAAAAAGTAAAAAGAAAGTATTTATTTTTCACTTCATATAAAGTTTAAAATTAAAACACTGAGTTTGCTTTACTAACTTGAGCTAGATTCAGCTTCTTTGATCAATTTAGGGAAAAAATATATTTATTTATAGACTCTGTGTGTGAATACATACGTGTATACACACACGCTCAAAGTGTCATGAACTGGCTCCCCGAGAACCAGGATGAGACCTTGTTACATGAGGGAAAGGGAGGGACCTGTGGTTCACAGAAGAAACCACATATAAAAAAATATTCACATTGCTTAAACACTACTGAAAGAAGCTCAGACACCACGGTGAGAAAGACAGTGAAGAACCTATGATGTTCTGAGTTACATGGCATGCCGAAACCAGGACTCTGAAACTCTCTTCCTACGTTTGCTGGGTTGTGGAGCATTAGGCAGACTTTGCAGTCCTGTATGCATTTACTATCTACTTTTGCCAGAATCCCACATTCTTTGTTTGACAAACAATAGTCTGTGGTAACATTATTCCTGGTTTGCAACTGAGGAAAAAGACATTTGGAGAAAGTAAGTGCTAAGTTCAAGGTCACACAGAGGTTCAAGAGCTGAGCTATTGAATGCTCAAGTTCATCTGTCACACTATACTTCTCCTGTATTTTAGGAGCTCAGTCTACAGACTGTACTAAACTACAACATGACCCCTCATCTAAGTGTCACTAGTCTACACATACAACTAGAAGACACCAAATGTTTCATGCTGCTCAAGTGATTGAGCAGTGGCACAAGTCCTTCTGAAAATTAGGTTCAAATTACCTTAAGCAGGATGATTTTAAAAAGAAATTCAGCACCCCTTAAAATAAGACAATTTTCAAAAAGCTGGCTGCAAACTGCCTCTGCTCATTTCTTAAATATTTAGAGATGAGATTTTCTTACCTGCTGTGTGAGGGGAACTGTTAGAAAAGGAACGAATGAATATATGCAGTATTTTTAGAACTCTGAAAATGTAAAGCGCTGTAAATTCATTAGCTGTATTAATTATTATTATTAATAAACATACCTTGAAAATGTGCATAGACTAATTGCTCTCAATAAGACCAAGAATATTTCAGATCAGCAAAAACACTCCTGAAAAACATGGTGGACAAGAATTATCAAGAACTGGTGGGCATATGCATATTTTAAACACTAATACACATTTTTAATGTTATAATCCCTAAATGATTTGATGGCCATTATTATAGCCAATTTCAACAAACCTTTCTGAAGTTTTCCTCTTACTACACATTACAAGAGTGTAACATCTTTAAAAGGAACACATTCTATGGGTGTCTATATAGGTTGTTTCTAAACCTTTGATGTTTTGGAAGTTTGTAGACCTGCCTTAAGGAACACTTACATCAATTCCTGCATCACGCTGGTATCACAATGACTGCTTTATAAGAGTAGTTCTACAGTTTTTGTGAAATTCATATGCAGAACTGTCTAGAAATAAAATGGATTGATTTTCTTTCTGGTAATAGATACTCTGGTCAAGACTTAAGTGAACGACTCGCAGGAAGCACCAAGGGTTGGTGTCTGGAGTCAAGGAGATTCCCCAGTTTGGCAGGGCAAGGCCTTCACCAGCTAGGGCTGGTCCCACTGCCCCAGTGAGGAAGTAGGGCAGACCAGGGGGGCAGACCAAAATGCAAGACATCAGCACCCTCGTGGGGATGAGGCAGGGCTAAGTTAAGCTGGGAAAGCAAGTTCACAGACCACAGGCATGGCTATAATGCAGCTGCAACATAGCTCAGGCAGGGCCTCAGCTCAAAACAGCTCCCAAGCAAATATGGCAGAAGCCCCTGCTGAGGCTTGTTTTTGCAGGTAACTTCCACTGAGGCTTCTTCTCTCTCCTCTTCCCCAAGACAACCAGCTGTGCTTTCTTTAAGTTGGCTTTGAGCCCAGGCAGAGAAACTCAGTAGAGACACCCAGAGCCCCAACAACAACAAACAAGAAAAAGAAACATTGAGAGCATTCAGTGTTATTCACAGCCTGACTGAATTTAGTGTAATAACAGAAAGAAAGCCTGGAACAGGAAATAATGACCTGGAATATTTTTCTGTCTTTATATAATATTAATGCTACTTGCTAGGAATTACATTTATGGTCAATGACAATCCAGGCTGTTCCTTTAATAGTTTGAGTGGACCGATTTCTCACTGAAGCATGAAGAATTTGGTGAATTTGATCATTAGTCTACTTAATACCCTGAGGTGCTTTGGTTCAACTTCAATTTAATTTTCACATACCTTACACAGGTACACCAATACAAAGGCAACACTCTTTTTTCTTTGTTTTTGTATAATACAGTCCACATTCAGCTCTAAGATCGTTTATCGGGACTAAGGGATTTTCACTTATGCAGGAGGCCACAGGTTGTGTATCACAACACATAGTTCCTATGCTATCCAGCCACTAACGTCAACCGGCAGATCAGAAGGTTTAATATTTCCTTACATCCCACTGTTTGTCCCAGCTACTGACTAGGACAACTGGAATAAACCAGCAGTCTTGATGTTTCGTGCTAAGAATCTCTTTGCACACATGCCTTCCCAGCAGCACTGAGAAAACAGAAAGGCAACTGAGTTACAGAAGTCCTCAGTATTTCTATTCTTTCAAATGTCATCTAAAATGTAACGCTTTTTCAAATTACACAACTACTAATGCATTGGGAAATTATAGTTTCAATGGGTTATTGTGGAAAACCAAAAGCTTTCAGTTCCTTACTGCATTAAAAAAAAAAAGACATTTCTGCTTCAAACATCATTAAAAATAGTATCCCTGTATCCCTTGCTGAAAAAATCTATTCGATCCATTGCACACAAAAAAAATTCCCCAAATAATGAAGTCAGGTAGAGATGATAACTTTCCAATAGCCTTACATAAATACAAGTGTTCATGCCCACAAAAATAAGATTATTTCCCTATTGACATCAAGAAACTACTCAGAACTAATGGTGCATGCTATATAAATATCTGCAGGATTTGGAGCCTTCAAATATTTATATTATGTGTATTTTTAATGTACAATTTGCATATATTTATGCATAGATGTACACATATAGAAGAGCATCCTTAAAGTCATCTCTTATAGAGAACATCAATAAGGAACTCCTGAGCTTCAGTAGCCAGTATTTTACAAGTAGCCATCCCAAATCCCATTTCAAATCATTTGACTCTGACAATCATTCAGAGAGATTTCAGCCCAAACAGGCTTGAGTGACAATGACTCAGTTCCATTGCAACTAAATTGAAACATATGCACTATAAATCTAGGGGCAGCAGAAGAATCAGAAAGCAAACCCTTGTTAACATCAGGCTCTGTAGGTAGCATATGGTAATCTATGTCTCATGGGGACTCATTCGTATTCCATCTCATAAACAAATTATAGAGAGGGAGGGGAATATAAATCAATCACAGTGGGAGACACCAACATGTATAAATAAGACACACATGACAGGCATGTACCAAACACATAGGATAATCTGGAACCAGATAATTATGCACCTTGTTGACCTTATCTGTCCCTCTATTCCTTAATCCTTCTTTCCTGACACTCCATGCTTGCCTGTGCTTACCAGTTTGCATGGGTGCAAACCAGGCTACAGAGCTTTTTCTGTCATTACCATCACACTGCAGGGTTATTGGTGAATTGCTGTGCAGTTTTACTCTCAGATTCACAAGCAAGTTACATCTCATGCCTGGACTCCAAAAGTATTTTGGCAGTCTCCCAAGCTGCCTTCCAGCAGCCAATTCGTGTCCTATCCCAACCACCTGGTCTGTTTATCTCTGATCTCTGAACATGCTTTAATTCTGTTATAAACTACATAGCATGTTTGATAATGCATAAAATTAACTCAGTTCCTCTTTGTATGTTTATTGGAACAAATCTCATCCTAGAATTTCACTTTTTTCCCTTTCCTCCTTTTTTTTTTAGTAGAAACTTGGCAATTACGTTTTTATTATTATTATCTCTTATCAATGGGAAACTTAAAAAGGCTCATGCTCAAGGTACAATGCACAACTACAGCTGTTGTACAATATCTACATAGGCCATAAAATGCAATTTCAAAGCACTAGCCCTAGTTAGGATGTGGCATTCCATGGCAGGAATGTTTCCCAAATATGGATGTGATTTCATTATTTGATTGTTCACTGAGCATTTGAATTACCAGAAATGCACTAAGAATGTTCCACAGAAACACATACCATCCTGGCTGCCACAAGATTGCTAGCCTGAAGAAAATGGGGAGCAGCAATTCTGACAGGCAACAAGGATGTCTTTTATCAATGCAGCTCAGCTATTTTGCATGTACTCTTAAACCCCTTCCCTTCCTACAAACAGGATGATTCTCCCCTTGCAAATGCATGCTCCTCCCTTATCTCCCTCCCTACTCCTGCAGTCTTCTCTAGCTCCTTGAAGATACAGTGGACTGAGAAAGCAAAGAAAATAAGGTGGAGGAGGCTAATGTACCATAGAACAGATACAGGAATACACATGATCTACAAAGACAACAACTGAAAAGGTATTCAAATACCAACCAAGCACACTTGCTCTATGTTATGTATGTGCTGGATTTACTTGTTTATAGCCTCTTGTTTATTGGTACTTGTAAGTTTGTTTCCTTCCTGTTTTTCACATGTATGAGAAAGGCAATACAAAACCAATAGCTATCTTGGCCTTGGCAAGATCTCCCCACAAGAAATGCTCTGAATATGCTTATGTTGTCTTCATGGTGCCACTCTAACAAGAAACAGCAGAAATCCACCATGCTGCAGGCAGAGAGTAGCAAATCCACTGTCCACTATTAATCATTGTGGAATCATGATATTGGGATTTACAGATCAAAGTGTATCAGAGAAAAGATGGAGAAAATTCGCCACTTCTAGGATTTCTCAATAATGGGAAGTGGTTCATTAAGGATAAAAATAAGGTAAAGGTTATCAAGTTATAAGATACCATTCTTAGTATCTGCACTCCTAAGAACATGAATGTTACTGCTGTTCAATATCAGGTGACTACAACAGTTGGGTTTATTTTGTTTTTTGTGAAAGGATTCATGGAGGCTCTTAAAAGAAGCAGATTGGCTGAGGAGCAGAAGACATTATCAGAGATTCAAAGAAACACAGAGGACAAGAGGACTTGCTAACAACAAACTGTCACAACTCACTGAAAGATGTCTTTGTAATTGCAGGGTGGAGCTTTGCTGTGAAGGAGGCACACAAAGAAATCAACAGGAATATACAAAATTAGATAATGGAGTTGGACAGGAGCATATTTTTGGAAAGCATTATTTGTGAAAATTGCCAGTCTCTCCTACTGCATGTATTTCACTTTTACAGTTGTCAGCTGTGATTCAACTATCCCCAGCAGATCATTAGCCGCAATTCTTCCAGCCTGTTCCAGAGAACAGCATCCTGTATTTGTATCTGATATCTAAACAGAATTCTGTCATGCCACTTCAGCTTCCAAAAAGTAGTGGTGGGAACTGTGAGAATAGACTAATGGTAGAAATTATATAACAAGTTCACTTGGACCATCTCAAATTAGTCACGTACTGTTAATAAAGTTTATAATTAAAATATACATGTTTGCCAGAAGTATGATATAGCTTATTTATTCCTGTCATTTAGTGTTCACCATTCTATTTTAAATTAATGCAATTTGCAGTGTTTGCAAAGCCAGTACCCACTAAGAGACCTAGAGGACTACCATGTTAGCTCTCTCTTGAAATGGCACACCACACAGTTGCACAAAGGAAAGAAAAGCACCCAAACAAGATCTCATTTCCTCAGCAGGGGTACAAATGATCTCCCCCAAATCCCCTTAGAGACTGTCATTTAGATGGTCTCATGTACTACTCAGAAATAGCAGAAGACCTCTACTCTGCTTACAAGGTATGCTGTGTAATTGCACAGTATGCAATTACAATCTGAAACAAGTTTGGCTTAGTTGCCTCAGACCTTCCAGTTACCAATTGTTGATCAGCCTCTAAAAGACAACACTCGCTGTTATACTGCAGTTGCTTAGCAAAGGCAAAAAAGTTGTCATACAAGTTTCACATATCCAATAAAATACTTTATCACCCATAATAATAAGGGCAAGCACAGCCTCCTGGAATACAGTCACTGAAACCATTAATTCCTTCCAGGCCAGTTGTGCTTACCAATCCTTCCTCTTTTCCTTAGAGGAAACAGGTGAAGGTCTTTGCAAATTCTCATTTCCAGGCCAGTGGAATACAACAGCTGATTTGCTGATAATCAAAGTTGTTAGCAATTGTCTGATAACAACCAACTGCTGTAAATCTCCAGAAAGGAATATCTACATGTGGAATGGCTGATAGCATTCTACTAATATCCAATATTCTACTAATATCTGAAACAAGCCCTATGCAGAGCTACAAAAGTCTGCGGTTGGGTATCCTGAGACTTTGCAAGTCTCTATAGTCCTCTTTCACAAACAAGGACTTGCTTTTCAGAAGTAGCATTCCATAAACACGACACTAGTGCAAGAAAAGTTCCTTCTGAAACAGCTTCCCCCTCATTCGTTTTCCCCCTTGTTCACACCTGGTTTTATTCACCTTTTATCAGCTTCCACTTTTCACCTACACCCCAAATGTGTTTTTTCTCACACAGGTTGAAACCCACCAGATGGAACTTTTCAAATCTATTTGACCAACAATTAGCATACCACGGAGTCTTACAAGGAAGTTATACTATGTATAACTCCACACAGCTCCAAATACATCCTTCATGAACAATTTTTGTCTGGTTCTAGAAGGCACGTTTTAATTTGTGCTTCTGTTTACTATTTGCATTAGCTCTTCCAGCACTAGGGTGCATAAATAAGAAAACACAGCAGTTTTACATTGATTCTGAATTTCAGGTATGAAAGAACAGAAATATGGTGCAATATTCTATTACTATTAGGATTTCCCCAGGCAGCACAGTATCCCTCACTGCAGCCTCCTGCTTTTGTGCAGCTATTGGTAATATTTTCAGCAAATGATGCTCATATGTTTTCTGGCCTTAGTTCTAACAGAAATGCTTGTCCTGACCATCTGCTGCAGCATTTTTAAAACAAAAATACATACTCTATATACATGTGACAGTGCAAAGTTTATTTTGTGTTTTAAGTCATTTGATCCTTTTCAACCACATTTCTTCCTCTCCCAGTATTTCAAGATGGTCGAATATCCTGGATGTTCACCAAATGCAGGTCATACATAACTTCAGTTCTTTCTAAATTAAAAATGTATTTTCCTTTTCATGTTCCCAATTTCCATTTGCATAAACTGAATAACAAGAAAAAATAAGGGCTCACTGACATTTAACATTTTCATTTCCAATCTTGCAGTATTTTTTAGACAAAGTGGAGAAAACAGCAGCAAGAAGAAATACTCTCAAGAGTATTGGTATCCTTCATTTAAAACCCCTTTAATCTTTCTTGTTTTGAATGAGAATTATGTATTACAAAGCAGGTAAACAACTACAGGCTATGACAACAAAATTAAAATTGAAACTTTCCAATGGTTTCTACAACAGATGGGTGGGAATGCTCTATATTAAAATCAGGAAAATTGAATACATTCTTATTCTGCTACACATATGCATGACAATATTGAAGTATGAAACACAAACCATACTTATATTAGTACTTCACTGGTTGCAGATTTCTGAGGGGTATTAAAAGAATTATTTTTTTATACAGGTAGGAGTTATCATTAAATGGAAATGGCCCACAGAGCAATAAAGAAACAAATTTCCTACACAGCTATGTATGCTTATCTAACAGTCTGGTTCTAAAACAGAACTTCCTAATTTCCTCAACTGTTTTGCAGGAAGAAATGAAAGATGTGACCCTGATAATGATGCTGCATAGTGACAGAATAGTTTTCACCCACAATATGCTCAGCTCATTTATAAACATTAAATAAGTTTATAAGCTCTGCCAAAATGTTACTTCACCATATTTAATAACATAAAAGTTGCTAGAACTTAACCTTCCCTTTGCCACTAACAAACTAAAGAGAAAAGGAAAATCAGTCTCTGCAGAAAAGCACTTCAGTATTTGATTTCTTCTTTTTAGGGATGAAAAAAAGGTACAGACAGAAAAGAAAGTAAAATTATGAGTAAAACTGTGATGATTAAACAGTAGCAGTGACTATCAGGTTGTATATATGGTTGTATATCATGTCACAAATAGTAACATATTGTGCTCACTTTTCATGGATTTAAAAGGTTTTACAAAATACGAAATGGTTAAAGAACAGACCCAACAACATTTATGTAAAAGCCTTTTAACTCTGTGTTTTCCTTACAAAAGTTTGGTATCAAGATGTGCTATTGACATACTGTATTTTACTTTATTAAAGTTATTTACCTCAAAATAAATGTGATTCTTTAAAATGTGCCCTACAGACAGTCTTCTGTGTAAACATATATTGAAACCGAGTATTTTTGACTAGCAAAGTCTGTGAGCAAATCCAGACTCTATCTATGCCCTTTAGCCAGTCAGAAAGCAGATGAAAATCCTGAAAGAGAGACAATGAAAGTTGGGTTGGGGCATTCCCAAGCATTAAACCACTGAAATCGAAGTAGCAATAGCTTCTTATCTGCTCTGTATACTTATCTGTACAGATGAAGCCCATTTCATGATTAGTTAGCAGTTAGCACCAGAAGGTGCCGATTTCACATGACAGCTAAGTGGCCACCAGCAAAACTTCCCCAGAAACATCTCTGCCTTGAGCTTATGCGCATTCCATCAGGGATACAATGTGGGGTTGTTTGTTTTTACAAAACAAGATCTGTGTGATCAAAACCTGCAAAAGCAGAGACAATTCAGAACTAAATGGCATAACTTGGGTTGGATGCTAACTTGCTGTCCCTTTTCCAACATTTTCAGCGAACAGGCAGCTGACCTGCTCACAAATCACTTTTAAACTGCACTCGACAACATGGTATGTCACTCAGCTGAACTCAGCTGAATAGCTCAGTTCAGCCTCAGCAGCTGTCTCAAGCTAAAGTTTTTCAGTTCATATATTGGATTACTTACACTGATTCAAACAGTCACTGCAAATGCTGTAATGACCTAATGTGTTACTATCCCCTGCTGAAGTTACTGCATCCAGAGCTTAGCTGCAGAATGAATCATCTGCAAGCTCTTAAAACATTTCACACAGATACGGGGATTAGCTCATATCACCCTCAGCAGCACTTCAGGGTCTTAGTTGCCACTGCACCAAGCAACAAAGGAGCTTTCTTGTCTTTGTTCTCCTGGCTCAGTGATGAGGCAAGAAACTTAACTGAAGACTAGTAAACCAATAGTTTATAAAACCAGAAACATCAAGTCTACCACAGATGATTTTGCAGTTCTCTTACTGCAGCCTGAAACACTTTAGAATTTGCAGGACAACTGAACTGGTTTTGTTACCCAAGTACATGGAGAGATACCACTCACCAAGTTCTTCCATAAGGACATTTTATCAATGGAAAAGGCACATCTTTTCTCAAGATACCTTCAAGATATCTTCAGCAACATTTCACCATTTCTCTGCAGAATAGTTTCAAAAATGCTTCTCTAACTTTCTGTACCCCTATTTTTGGGTGAAAACAGCCAGTGAACTTTATAGGGATGGTCCATTCTAAGGAATGATACCCATCTCTTTGTGTGTGTGTATATATATATATATATATATATATATATATATATATAAATATAAATATATATATAAATATATATATAAAGAGATAAAAAGCAATGGTATATTGAAAAATGTGGGACCTGAGCATGTTGTGAATGGTATGGAATAAGGGGTAGATACTGTCCTGGGTTCAGCTATAACAGTTATTTTTCTCCTTCTCAGTAGCTGGTACAGTGCTGTTTTGGCTTTAGTCTGAAAACAGTGCAGATAATACACCAGTATTTTAGTTGTTGCTAGGTAATGCTTACCCTGATCGAGGACTTTTCAGTCTCTCCTGCTCTGCCAGTGAGGAGGGGCACGGGAAGCCAGGAGGGAGCAGAGACAGGACACCTGAACTGAACTAGCCAAAGGGGTATTCCATACCACAGCACGTCATGCCCAGTATATAAACTGATTCCCGACAGCAGAAGATGGTCTTATTTTCCTATCATGTAAGAGACTTACTGTATCAAAGAGAAAGATTTAAATTTTGTTGGAATTGAGTAATCTAACCAATGATTCCCATCCACAGAATCCATGTTGTTTGTTGACAGACCTCATAGATCACTTTGTTCCTTACACACACAGGCTAAAGTATGTGGTTTCATTCAGAGCTCATGCATACCCCAGAGGATTTTGATGGCCAAAACACAGCTGCACCTCAATTACATATGCAATCTGTATTATTAATCTATACAGGTTTTAAAGGACTACATATTATAGCGATATTAATTAAAATTAACAAAGAGCATACATCTGCCAAGATTGTGAGCTGCCTATGAACATGGAAATATGTGAAAGGTGAATTATTATTACATACTCTCATCTATGACCCATGAGCCCAGCAAACCTTGTAAACTGGATTACTTTGTACTTTAAAAACATTTAAGCCTCACTGTATAGGCAGAATATGTAATATTTATTGTTTCCATACTTGGTGAGACTGCACAAAAAAAATGTGGCTGCCCCATCCCTGGTTGTGTTCAAGACCAGGTTGGAGGGGGCTTGGAACAACTTGGGCAAGTGGAAGGTGTCCCTGCCCATGGCATGGGGGTTGGAATTAGATGATCTTAAGGTCCTTTCTATCCCAAACTGTTCTATGATTCTATATTAAGGGCAGACAAACAGGAACAAAAAGATGACACGGAATCAGATAAACAGTCAATAAATCTTAAAGGCCAAAAAAAACCCCAGAAAAATCCTCCTGAATAGTTTTAACTATTTTTATTGGCTTCACCAGAATTGATGGCTGTATGACTTTGACCACTGAACCAGACAGCTGTTTCACTTTTAACTTTCTCACTGTCCAAGCTGACACACGATTCTGGGAATCAATGATTTTATATCCATGTACCTTCTTTCTTCCCTTCCCCCCCACCCCCCCTTTTCCTCTTTTTGTTCTTAGAGGATCTAATGGAACAAAGCCTTTTTTAAAATTTGCCTTAAGTTGATCAGAGAAAACCCTGAACTGGGGCAAGTATCTCTTCCGTGAAGTAGGACTCAGCTGAGTGGTGTCCCCTGTTTGGGTAAGCAGCAGTGGTTTGTTGACAAGGAGCACAACCACCTTTCAGCAAAATCAAGCCCCCTACTCCCTTCTCTGCCCCATCTCTGATTGACTTTAAAATAACGACACCCAGGTTGATTTTACATTGTTTGTATGTGGTAATAACCCCTAATATCTGTTATGTAACAGCTATTCCACAATGGCCTGCTTGCATGACAGCTTTATTTCAAATGAACGGTGACTTTACGTGGTTTAGTTCAGTCTGAGGTGGATTACACGAAACCACAAAAAGGCATTCCTAGACTACAACATGTGTCCACAAGGCAAGTCAGCACAGAATAGCTACTGCTTTAAATTCACACCTGAGCTTATTTCTCAATAGCTTAACAAGTACTTTAAAAAGAGACGCTGGGGGTATGTGAATATAAGGGTTAGCACGGTAAAGTGCAGATTGCCATAACCACCTTTCAGGATAACCTCATCTGTGGAGGGGACAAACCACCCTGTTAGGCAAGAGAAGGGAGGGTTGTACTTGGCTGAGAGCCCATTTAATGTGCTGGGGTTTATGTGGAGGTTTCTTTTTGTACTTTTACAAAGTATCTGAAGCTGCATTGTCATTATGTAATATACAGACAACATATGCATATGTGCCTATAAATAGCATACCTTTTCCTTACTTTTCTTTCAATTAATACTAGTCATTGAGATACACTACTTCTAAATTAACAGGGAGCTCTCTATAAATACACTTCATCATATTTTCCTGTTTGCTCACATAATGACATGTAACACTGGTTCCTGAATTAATTATTTCTCTAATAATTGTGCTGCTCGTTTCTTGCACAATGAGGCAAGTCAGCAGTCATCCACTTTAATGCAGGCCTTCTCCATACAAGATATGCCCATTTGAAACTATGGGGGCAAATTCAACCCTTAAGATTTAGTTTCAGTGTGCTACACTAGCAACTCGCCCAGTCATTAGATCAACTGATACAAGCTGGAATAAAGTATGAAGGTATAAGTCTTCTTGAGATACCTTTTTTCCCTAGGCCACCCCAGCTCCAAAGACTATTTCAACTAATGTGAAATGCAAAATTTTGTGTATTATTGTGGCACAAATATAAAATGTTAACTTAGAGCTGTATTAAAGTGCTGTGGGTCAAGCTGCAATAGAAAGGCTTTGCCTGTCTTTGTGCAAGAGGCAGAATACAAACTCATCGGAACCATTAGTCTGGAAGAGTTTTTCCAGTCTCAAGCGGTCACTTTAAGCTCTGCAGGAATTTCCACCTACTCTGTGGCCACTTCACAGCCCCGTTTGCCCTTGAGCACGGTGAGTCATAACCACGTTGGGCAAGTACACACGGAGTAATGCAGCCAGACGGCACCAGGACCTAAGCCCCATCGCAGCAAAGCTCTGGCTCTTCAGCTCTTCATCCTCCTACAGCCTGCTCTTCACGTAAAGGTGACTCTTTACTACATACATATGCAAGAGCCACTTTGCTGGAGCTTAACAATGTCAGCTTTCTACCACGTCAGTTAACAAAATCTCATCCGCTGTAACACACAGTAAACAAGTATCCCTCAGCGTCACCCTCCTTTGTCAAGAAAATCTCCTCACAAGAGCCTTTTCCTGGCGCTCAGGACGTGAGCCACCATCGCCCAGCCCACAGCCCACCGGGCGCTGCCTGCGAAACAGGGCGGGGAAACCAGGCACCTGCTACGGGAGAAAGGAAGGGGAAGGGGAAGGGGAAGGGGACGGGGAAGGGGACGGGGAAG
>JAVHNF010024053.1:0-13475 GCA_034783455.1 Micropsitta finschii | reverse complement strand
TAGGCTTTCTTGTATACAGGAAAAAAATCAGGAATTTTATTTGCATGCCTCCCAAAAAAAACATCTGGCAGTAAATAAACATTTTTCATCAAATCTGGTTGAGTTGCTTTTCCTGCTTAGGAAGGGGTAACAGACCTGTAAAATGACATCCTCTGTGAAGAAAGAAAAAGGAGGTCTCGTTGTGTTGCTGTGTAGGGCAGTGACCATCTTCAGGTGATTATTCTGGGGTGACAAGTGAAATATTGCAGTCCCACAGTGTGTGCACTGTATCAACTTATTCAGGTGCTGTAATGAATCATGCTGTCCTTTGTCACAAGCCCGAAAGCATTTGCTCAAAGGCTTTTAAGCTGGACTCTTGTATCAACCTCCATTCGCATGGGAGGTCTAATTTGGAAATCTTCTCTAGCTGCTGCATGTTGCAGTAAAGGAGTCATAAGAGGTTTTTACAGTCCAGTCTCTGATAAAGCAGTATGCAGCCTCGATTGCCCTTTTCTTGACTGGAGGAGGAAATGGCCATAACAGCCACTTCAGGAAATAATTCAGTGTTTGTTGGGAACAAATATAATTATATTAAGTAAACACTGTCAAAGATGAAATCTAAACAGAATATCTGGTTCATTAACTAGATCAGCTGTTTACTTGTCATCATGATACATACGAGAGAGGGTAACACATGCTGATTCCTCATTTTCTGGGAAACAGTACTGTTATTACTAAATGTATGTTGTGGTTTGGACTGCTTTTCTCCTCAGAAGCTGCTCAGGTGAGGAGTCCTAGTTAAGCACTGGTGAGCAGGCTTGGTACTGGCACTGTGCCAGCATATTTCTGGGAAGCTGCCAGAGCCCAGGAGTAGGTCCAGAGATTAGGGCCTGCATATCCTGCATCCTGGTAGGCGAGGCAGTGTGGTCCCTGTGGAGTGGGCATGTGTCTTAGGGTACGCTCCTTCAACACCTGGAGACACCCACTGTGATGGTGCGGTGTCAGCACATTGGAACTGGGAGTTTAATTGTAACTGCTTGTCTGAAATGCCCTGGTGTGCACTGTCTTAAGTCACACACATGTGCCTGTTTGCTCTGTTGCTAGTTGCCTGAAAGTTTGTTAAGCTAAAGATAACAGAGTAATTCTTCTTCTGGTACAACACCCTCCTCCGTTTGCTTGCTCTGAAAGCGCTAGCAAAGAGATATAGAATTCCCCCTCAAACCAGCTTAAAATAGAATTTAACTATTTATAGCTAACCTCGGGCAGTGCCTTTTCCCTTTCTGCACTGTAACCCTGGCCACTTTTTAATAACACTGAGGCATTAAAGAAACAAAGATGAAAAGTTCTGCTGTGTTGTTCTTTTTATGTTTATAACCTTGAATCTTTCTCTGCTTACAGCAGCAGGCAGGAATAAGTAATTCTGAAGATCTCATAGTAGTGTTATAAGTACGTACTTTAAAAAAGTATATTCTCCCTTCAAATATTGCATTATGTTTTTTTTAATAACTAAAATATTTCAGAGATCTATTGGAAAGGAAGGATGATTAATATACAGAAATTTTTTAAAGAAAAAGTGAAGGTGAAGAAGTGGCTCGTTTAGGGAGGAAGTGAGCGAACACAGAGGTATAATAACAGTAATACAGACAGTTGGAGATAAGACTTTTCTACCTGGTACAAGACTACCACAGGTGTATGTGTTCATTGAAAGCATGCTCAGAAGTTGAGGGGGACAGAGGTCTTCTCCAGGTAACTGTTGTGGAGCTTTGTTTCTTCAAGGCACTATTTGAGGAAAAAGTGCTTGCAGGATCTGGATGGAGAGCCTAAGTATTTATTAGAAATTACCATTTCTAATAAATTGTCATTATCAGAAATTAGCTTTAATACATAATAACTTATCATTATCAGAAATATCCAAACAGAATAAAATAATACTTACCCTAAAGAGCTTTTAGTTTCCAACCTAAACCAAACAGAAACAATGAAAACATGTTAAGGTCTGTTCTCAGAGTCTTTAATAAGGACATCTGCTATATAATAGCAAGGATTACAAGAGTACCAAACATTTAGGCAGGGACACTCTTGTTTATGGCTGTGAAAAAAGATTAAGTAGAATCGTTGGTCTGTTTTATTATGTGTATGTTGTGGGGTCTTTTGTGTGTTTTCCAGTACTTTCTGATCTTCTAGGTCAAAGTATCACAATTTTGGACCTAGTTTTGAAGCTATTCATCATAAGAAGATTGCTGTAGGACCTCAGCTATAGTACTTGTTAGTCTCCAGTGAGATGTGTCACTAATGATCAGCCTCAGAAGTACAGCCTTAAAAGCTGGCATCACCAAGGAGTGAGTAGTACAGCAGGGAGAATCAATGGACTGAAACAGTAAAGAAAGGTTTGTAACTGAAAGGTTGAAAACAGTGTATTTGGGGGAGTAAGTGTAGCATTGGTCAACTTTAACTCTCCAAATCCGACCAAATTAATATTCCAAAGCTTCAAAGCTATGTACAATTGAAGTTAGTGGTTTTGATTTATGCTTGTTTGGGATTTTTGTTTTGTTATTTGTTTGAGGGTTTTTAAATATCTGTTAAACCTACCTGAGGCGAAGTTGGAAGTACAGCTTTGCTTGTTCATAGTCTATGCAGCAGCACTATAAACAGTGGTCTCTCACTTCCTCTAATGTTCACTGGAGTGCTCCAAGAAACTGACAGAAATTACCCTATTCATTTTTCCATATGAAGGACAGTAGGAAACAGTGTCCAGCATGTTCCTAGTCCCCTTCTGGAGCCTATGGCAATGGCAAAAGATTTGCTGGAAGTGTGTGGTTGACCTTGCACAAGTCAGAAATGTGGTGAGATTGCAAAGTCCACAAGATAAGTTCGCACATGCAGAGAGGAACACTCCCAGAAATCTTGGCATGGGCTGCCTGGCCTCATATCTGGGAACCTGGTGCTTCAGATTTGAAACACTACAGGGTTTGTGATATTTCCCAACTTTAGTTAGCCCATAGCCAGTGCATCTGAGCTGCCAACTGTTAACTTGTCTTGCCACATACTGAAGGTGTTTAATTTTCTGTATCTGTAAGTGACATGTTCTAAATGGGCCTCTGTTTAGGGTATATTTGTTTATCAACAGCTCTCTGGTTTTCTGGACTGGGTTCCCAGGGCTGCTTTTGCTTTGTGTGCGCATAAGTAATTGGACAGCTCTCCTCTTCCTCCTGTCACCCCTGGAAGCATGCACATCTCCTATGCCAGGTGTGCTCTCAGTTGTCTGTAACTTAACAGGAGCTTTTAAGGCCACAGTCTCACACCCTTAGTCATTTGTAGCCCATCTCCTGGTTATCTGTCCTGGCTGCCGGGTGTCACAGAAGCCATGTCACAGTGAGGGTTATCCTTGGATCTGGAAGGGAAGCTCTGCTGAGGATCCTGGTGATTCTGGTGTGTCCCTCTGGTTCAGGAAACCAAATGATAGGCTAGCAGCTGGGGCTGTGGGCCCTCACCAACAGCCAAATTTAAACATTACAATTCCCACATGGCCACTAGAAGGTGGAGAATTTATGGTATGGAGGTGGAGGAGTTGGAGTTAAAGAAACAAAAGCTGAATTGACATTTTCTGAGCTTTCTGGTGACACCCCTTCTCCCCTCCTTTAGAGACCATTAATATCTTGTATACCTTGCCTGGATTGTCACTGAGAACTTAATGACAATTTGTAGACTGAACTTGAAGTGTTACTGTGGTTTAAATTAGATTCTTTGCAGTTGAAGTCCCAGTGCAAATTCTCCACTTTCCCTTAAGGAGTAAGGACAAATGTGCTTAGAAAAGAAACCTAGATGCAGAAATTTGAAGTTTATATCATTACTGGATGAAAGGTAGGAATCAGAACAAGATGATAAATCTGATGTAACAGGGAGAGCGGTGTTCAGCAGTGAAGGGATTCGAGTTGTCTGAGTTTGGTAAAAATGTGATGCATTGTAGTATACACATGATGAAATAGCAAAATAATATCTCTCTCTAATTGCTTTGTATAGTTATCTATATGTTAGTCACTTTGTTTTTTCCGTGGTTTGCTTTTCTATATCTGGGTGAGACCTAACACCAGGAGCACCATGTCAGTTCCGGCATGCCAGCATTACCTGAAAGCTCAACACAGTCATTCATCATCTGGATGTGAAAAGCTCCCTACAGGTGCAGGGCTAGACATAAGCATTCCGCCTTCGTCAGTCAAAGACATGATAAATCACTACTACTTGTGTAACACTCGGCAGAAATGAACACCATGGCAGATTCAATGAGTTTGGTTTTAAATCTGTGTGGAAGTATGAAGTGAGCTTGCTATAGCTTATAGGAAGTAAGCATCATTTCCTCCACCACCTCTGTTTATTACTTTAATCTTTAGTGTTGCTAGTAACAGTAATAGGCAAAATGTTTTGAAATATTAAATGCTAAATTTTTTAATGTGTGCTTTCATCTAAATTGGCCTTGAAAAAGCTTGTAAAAATATTCTGTCACCCTTGGGAGAGTATAAAAACCCCAATCCCTGTGAAATCATTTGACAAATGCTTCCAGTTACATTGCAAATAAATGACCACACTAAAAATAATGTGAAGAAATGGGGGGGGGGGGGAAGCCTACATAATTCCCACAATTTCTGTACACATACATAGATTGTATTAAAACTTTCCTGAGCTATTTTTTAATTAAGATCCCCTGTAATAAGTTAGGTAAAGAATTCATTGTTATCGCTAGACTATTAATTATGTAAATGTCTGTTCCTCTAGAGAGAGCAGTTTTGCAATGTCTGTGACAAGATTCCTTTGTCCTGTTCTAGCCCCAAGTGTTAACATTTGTGAGTAATGTAGAACTATATAGCTGAAAAAACAGCGATCTTATGTTAAGGCTGGTGTTTGCTTTTCAAGAATCCCATTGCAGGGGAAGGAGGTATAGATCACCAGAGAACCTTGGGCAGGATCCTCAGCACTCTTAGGTAAGGTTATGCAACAAGATCTTAGTAATTGTTTCTATCTGGGGGATCGCATAGGTAAAACTATTCCACTGTTGCAGTATCTAGTGGAGAAACCACAGTATGACCACAGAAATCAGGAAGGATCAACACAACCAGTTGGGCAGGTTGTCATTTGTTTAAAAAAACGAGAACAACAGAAGTGACTTGTGCTGCATGGTGGCCAGCCCAATGGGACATTAAAAATAGCATATAATGAAATTACTTTTTAAAATAAAAATCTAGGTAATAGTTAGCTTTATTTTAAAGGAGGTGAATTAAAATATGATGGCTAAGCTGACATAGTACCAATTCTGGTACTAGTAAATTTAGTTTTCGGAAGAAGCTCAGTGGGCCATCCGGCTGCCAGTCCTGAGAGAAGGCATGTCATATGCAGAAGTATATACATGGGATTTTTCGCCACATGGCCAAACAGCATGTACCTTCCCTCACCCGCAGCTCAGCAGAGTTAAAATTGCTTGTATTGAGCTGACATTCCCTAATGAAAAATGACAGTATCTTTGTCCTATTTTTGTCGGATATTAAATCAGCATTACGGGAGACTGCCAAGTGGAAATAGGGCAGGATAAGCTGTTACATTAATAGGTTTGACTTCTACCTTGGGGGGGGGGGGGAGACGCTTTTTACAGAAACTAGGCCATATAATCTGAGAGAAGGATACGGTTAACAGTAACAGTTACATTTAATTACTAGATTTCCTCCACAAGTATGGAAAACAAACGTCTGCTGTGAAAGTTTAGTTTAAAAATAGCAACGTGCTGCTTAAAAGGCTGCCTTCTCCATCAGTTTTCTTTAATCTTTTTGTGAATTAAAGAAAATTTATCTTGTTTGAATCTGCCTTCAGCAGTCTACCTTCGCCCCACAATGCTCTAGATTTAGATCTTTAGATCTAAATGCTGTTTAGGTGAGTGAGGCTTTCTGCTCCTTTCCCCCCCCCATGATTAATAGCAATGCCAAGGTAATGTGTTCAGTAGGGAAGATGTTGCCAGGAATGGTCCAACAAAGAAGAGCAATAAGAAGACAGCAGCATGCATGTCTTTGAAACCTGTGATACTGTTAGGCTTGAATTTAAGGCTATTTTTCTTGCTTTTCACCTAATACAAGTTGGGGAAGGGGGAGGAGAATTAAACTCAGTAAATGTATGTGAACTTAAACCAAAGGTTAAAGTTCTGCTTTATAGCAGATTTCTAGGTTGGGGGTTTATCAGTTTAATTGTAACTTCCTTGAAGGAGCTTGCTGGGAAAGTGTGTGGTTTTGTAGAAAAAGGATTTTTTGTTGTTAATAACTGTGAAAAGATATAGAGGAGAAGGCTAGCACTTGAATTCTACCTTTGTTTTGCAAACAAATATCCTTATTGTGTTTCTCCTGCTTGGGACAGAACAGTTTTGAAATGTTTGCTTACTCACTGGAATATCACATTTGTAGGCCTGGAATTTGAAAAAAACCAAATTCTTTTGCTTAATGCAAGCTGGTTTTAAAATAGATTGGTGCTTTCCCAAGGATGCATTTTATAGTACAAAATTCCTACATTCTGAAAATCCATTGACTTCCCACACGGGAATAAAAATATTATTCTTACCAAGCTGTATACATACATTGTTACTGAAACAAAAATGTCTTCTTTTTGTGATGAAGAGTTGATGCTTAAAAAAAGATTGTATTAAGCAGGAATTAAGCATGCTTCTACGTGCATAAACATGCTTTCTTGCAGCTCATGGAACAAATTGCTTCCTTTTTTCTCCTCTTCTATAATAAACTAATTGCTTGCTGCTCTATGATGGTTTGTATTTCTTTTAAGTGTCTCTCTTATGATGTCTCCTTGAATCCATCATTCTAACTGCAGGCTCCAGTAATGTTTTTTATATTGCTCTGGCTTTCCTAAGGTGCAGCTTATTTTCCTTTGATTTCCTTGTGGAACATTCAGTTACAAATGGCAGCAGTTGGCAGTGATGTGCAGTAAACCCCCAAGCAGCAGGAAAGAACTGTAGGAAGGTATGAGGTAAAAACAGTATACTGGTTTACATGCTGTTTACCTTTGGAAAACTTTCTTTGCAGTTGAAGATCTCAAAATCTAGCTGTTAATGAAATTAAAGCATAAGCAGATGGTACTCAGCTCACAAAATTTCTTACTTGTTTTGTTGTCTTTTAAAAAATGGGCAGTGAAAATTACTTAGAACTGTTCTTACTTAGGTGAATGCAGCTGATTTTATCAATAAGGCAGAAAGGATTACGTTAAATAGTGTGCTTTAGTAAAAAATACAATATTTTCAATGCAATCGCATATAGCCTTTTGAATATTTTTGTCACAACTTGGGAATAAAAATTTGTTTTGTTTCTTAAACTGTAGTGAAAGATTCCCCTTTTAAGGGTGACTGAAAAAACCCAAGGATTTCAATAGGATAGCATTTCAATAGGGCAGAAGCATAGCAGCACCCCATTTTAGTTCTCGGTTCCTGCCTTTATGGATTTGTGATAATTAAGCAATGACCTTGTTTTGAGCTAGATAATAAGAATTCTAGATATGTCTTAAGAAAAAGGTATTAATTATTTTAAATTGGCTGTAGAAAATGTCTCATCTGCAACATTTTGAAGCAAACCCAAAAAAGTAATCAAGCTACCTCTTAAAAGCATCTGAGATGGTAATATCACAAGTTTTCTCATGACATATCTATTGAGGAAGATCAAGAAAGACAATATTGACATAATGTGTTCTTCAGGGAAAATAAATTGTTCCCTGCATGCTTTAGTCTTGAAACAGGATTTGCTACACTCTCACTTAAAAGACTTCAAATCAGCTCTTCAAGGCTCATATGTCTTTTAAAAGCTATGCATGTGTCAGTGGTGCTTTTATTATGCATCTTAGACTGTTTCACCTGCTCTGGCTCTGTTAATCCATCTCCCACAAGTGTTATTTAACATACCAAAGCTTCTGAGAAGCTTTGAACAGCAGCTATGAAATATGTTGGGTTTTTCTCACCTATTTCACATTTCCCTCCCCTCTATGAAATATGTTGCTCCTCCACAGAACCAAGACCTTCACTAGTGATTAGCTTAAAACCAGTATCACCTGCAGAGGTGGAAAAGGGTGGGAGGTGAGTTTTGTTGTTTTCTTCTTTTGATGGAGTATGAGATTTTACTGATTGTCTCTAAGTGTATCACCTGTCTCTGACCAGAGAGCTCTTAGCCAGCAGCTCTCAAGTTCAGAAGAATGGGTCCCCTGCTGGTGATGGAAAAGGATCTTCTCCAGCATCTTGTATCGCTTTTTGGAGATCCTGAGCTCAAAATACTAATATTCCACTCAATGGAAATGTCAGCATATGGTGTGAGATTTACTGAGTGTGTAAAGTGGTCTTGAGTATTCTCTGGGGATGTTTTTCAGCCCTGGGTATCTGAAGTAAGACAGCAGATCAGTTTCTGGGATGCATTTGTGTGATCTCAGTGTCTAAGAGTTGAAGACTCCTCCTGTTTTCTGTCCCTCTCTATGTTTTCCAATACCAATCTATTTGTCTTGAACACTTGCTTATTTTTTAGTGATGTCAGCAGTAGAAGACAGGTTAGTCTAAGGGAGGCCAAAAAGTGTTGGCTTGACAGTGAGGCTGTGAAGCTCTTTGAGGGGGTTCAGGTGTGAGCTCCTTCTTCAGAGTCACCAGCAGAAAACGCAGCCTCAAGAACACCTATCCGTGACAGTGGAATCTAGACTGGGAGAAGACTTTCACATCAAATCTGGAGCAAATGATTAATTTTGCCCAGCTTTGACAATGTATGATGAGACCCTTGAGTGCTCATATACAGCAGTATGTGTCTAAAGTGTCAGTACCATTGCCATGATTTCATGTAGAGAGGCAGGGGGAGGAATCTCTGTGAGATAGAGTTGCAGTATTAGATAGCAGACTTACCTTTTCCATGAATAGTCATATCAGTCACCTCTTGGAGTTAACAACTTTTGCTCCCATTATTATCTTCCACCAAGGCTGGTGATGACAGGGGAGTTGTCAAGCTGTTGTGATAAAAGGGAGCAGACTGCCAGGATAGTTCATGTAGCCTTTAATCTTTGTGTATGCCTGAAGGGCCTTGGGAAAAGAGGATGGCAGGGAGCAGGCTGGATTAATTTTTCTGGATGAAATGGATATGTCCTGGGGGTTGGCCTACTTTAAAAATAATTAGAATTCTTTCAAATCTGCTGTCCTTGAGCACACTTCATCTGTCCTACGTCCCCTTTCTGTGATTCCTATATGCCTAGATCTTGTGGTTGAGAGATGCCTCGTCCCTCTTTGGAGGGTGTTTGCTTTAGCAATATTTCCCAGGGGTGCATAATTTCTAAACCCAGGCTGACTTGCATATATTTGTGTGGTGAAATGTGTGTGGGGACTGCAGGTAATCAGAGGTACCTCATTATGGTTTTGCTGTTAAGCTAAGAACAGAGATGTTGCTGGGCTTACAGTAAGGCATGTGAGACTGACTTTTCAGATTGTATCATAATTTTTATATCTACTGAAAACAATATTCTTTTTCTTCTTTTTCTTCTTTTTCTTCTTTTTCTTTTCTTCTTTAAAATGAATTTTTTTATCAGTCCTGTATCTTTAAATCAGGTGGTGAAGGTACAGCCAGCAGAAATCCATGTTACTGTAATGAGGTGCATTAATCTTTGTTATTCCAGATTCTTATTTGAGTCTTATCCTCAGCTGAAGGATAAATACCTCACTTAAAGTTCCTCGTGCACTCGTTGTGGGAATTTGAGGAGTTAATTAGGCTTATTCTCATAAACCACCGTTCAACAGCTTAAGAGTTTTCTTGCATTGCAGTAAGGTATTAAGTGATATGGATATCTCGAAGTAAGGAAGAAAGATAAATGGTCAGACTACTTTTCTTTATCCTCTGTAATAGCTTGGGCAATCTATCTTCTAAAAGGTTTGTCACAGGATATAAAATACTACGGTTTTATGGGAAAAAAACCTAACCTGTTTAATTTTAAACTCTACAATTCTTGTCTATGATTAAAGAAGTCTTCACAGCCTCAAATGCTAAGCACTAAAGTCTTCACTGATAGACTTGGGCAGTTAGCTTTGCTGCAACAGAGGGGCAGCTTGAACAGGTTTTTGAACAGGTTTTATCTTGTATGGTATTTGCAAGGATTTAGTCTATAGTGATGATTTGTCAAAATACAGTTTGCTGTCTAATCCCAGCTATCTTAATTTTCAGGAATGTTTCATAGTTGTTAATTTCTAAGAAACAGGCAGAAATATCTGTGAATTTGGTTTATCTTATAACCATAAGGTACTACTTATTATTACCAGAGGTATAATGTTGCAAGCACAATTCATTAAACATTCTAGGTTGATGCTTTAAAAATACATTTTAATAGTTTAACTGAATAATCTTGACTGTGATGCCTTAGTGTTCATTGGTAAGAAAGCTTTTGCATACAACTGTATTTTATTGTCCTCCTGTTTTCATTCTCAAACCTGAGATTTCCAATGTCCAGAGCAATACACTTTTTACGTATTTATTAAAATGTATGGGTGCTTATTTTTAAGCCCAGTTTTACTAATGAGGAATTTAAGGTCTCAGGTATGGAATCATTGTCTTATAGCTGAACTTCTAAATATTCTTGTATGTAGCTGGCTTTCTGTAAGTCACGTTGGCTTTACAAGTGGAAACTTTCTTGCAGTGTATATTTAGGCAATCTATTCATAGTCCAATACCAAACCCCAACAACTTTCCTGCAGGAAGTCTATTTTCTCCCCTGTACGCTTATGTTAATTTTGTCAGACCTTAATGTTGCCTAGCTGATTTATACTGTATCAGCTGTAGGGCTCAAAGAACTTTTAAATGCAATGAAAAAAACCAGCTCTGGCAACTCTAATGTTCTATAACCAGTGCTGATTTTATCCCAATGCATGTTAACCTGTTTGATGTTCATTTCCCTTAATATGTTTTTGCTTTTAAAATTTTGGTTTCTTTACTTACTTTGATTTATTTTGTCTATAGACTGAAGAAATGTCGCCAGTGCTAGACTGGCACATTCGCTAACACCTTTTCTTATCTAGCAGCAGTGGCATAAAAGATTGGATATAAGACTGAGAAAATACTTATGTGGAAGGGAGCTTTGCCTGACAACTGTGTGCATTTTTTAAGGAAAGGGTAGTACTGGAGATTTAGAAATACATGCTCAAATCACCATGCTGTGAAGAGTCACCATTTTTATGTATTTTTAATGAGAGCTCTCTTGAGGCTTGGAGCTTTCTTGGAAGGAGAGAAGTGCCCTCACCTAGGTCAAGACAACCACTGGTTATGCACATCTTCCCTCTCTTCCCATTAAGAACATGCAGCTGCCTCCTTAGTTCTGTGCTAACAAGGAAAATAATCTTTTTGTAGCTTTGGTTGAGAAGAGGAAAGGGAGATTCATACTGCTAAGAATATTTAACAGAAATGTCCTTTTGTTTAAACATAACAGTGTTCCTGCATTGCCACTGATACCACAAGAAACACTGGAAAAGCAAGCCTGAGTGCCTTGGGAAGGGGATCAGCAGCCCTTGCCCAGACCACCCAGAAGAGTCATGTTTTACTGTTACAGGCATTCACTGCCTAGGAACACTTGGATTATTTCTGAAAGGGGGTCTGGGTGTGGTGTGGTGGCTGGGAAAACCAAGAAAGCCTGCATATTTTTTCCTGATGCTCTTAAGTGCACCACGAGTGTCTGGCCCTAATTCAGTTGGGACGTAAGTGTGCTGTCTTTATGCCTTCCTTTCCTTAGCACAGCAAGTGGATTTCCTCCAAGGGAGAAGAAAGGTTGAGAGAGGTGCTCTGGGGTATTTTTCTTGGTTTGGTTTTGTTTAGTTGTGTTGTGTTGCTTTGTTTTAAAGGTATAAAAGCAGCAGATGCTCTCTTGAGTTGGTCACCATGCAGGTACTTGTTCTGGTCCTGAGGATGGCCAGAAACCACTCGGGAAAAGCAGAACTGCGGGGCTCTTGTATCTCTGCTGCATGCCTATGTACAAATTCTAGTTTTAAAGGCCTGGGCAGGCAGCTGTGTTCTGTATGGTTTACTACTAGGGCACTTTCCTCAGTGTTTTCAGCTACCCCTTGCTTCCAGCAGCTTTTTGTTTTCCTTTTCTTTCCCTATGCTCCTGTTTTGAACTAGCTTGGCACTGATGTTCACCCTGCATATGGATGCCAAAGTCATTTGGCTTGCTGCACAGCTGGCTGTGGGGAGTCCTTGATCTAGCTCCACATGCGGGTGTGAAGGTGCTTGTATTGGCATGCAAACAGGACAAAAATGTGTGAGGGAAAAGTAATCTGGTTGTGAAAATGAATCCATCTTACTCTGGAACATCAGCTTAAAAAATCCAGCACCTATCGGACAGAGGCTTAAATCAAAAACCAATTAGTAAAGACAAAAAAGTAAAGGCAGCTTGTCAACAGTCATTAATTTTCTGCAAGAGCCAGGTATCTTGCAATTCGTATTCCTGGTATTCCCTAGCTCTCCTTACAGCAGAGATGAAAAATATCACCTTCAGGTTTTACTATGTATCTGCAATCTTGGGAAGATAAACGTCAATGTAATACATCATAGTATTGACATTCAGAGGTCTTCCAAACTCTGCTTTTTAAATAAACCTTGGAAGTCAGCCTTGAGTCCCTTTACTCAGAAGTGTAGGCGAGTGATTTCTTTTTTTTTTCCTATGTCTTATCTAAATCTGACTTCCTTTACAAATCTACAGTTGTCATGCTGTCAAGAATTATAGAATTGGAAATGCCATACTAAACGAGAGAGAAATGCTCTGTTTCCAGGTAAAATACTGTGTCTGAGGTGACTTCTATTGCTTGTGGATTTCAGCTGCTCTCTGCTAAAGAGATGCACAGAGTTTCTGCATGTTAATGTTGAAATCATTAAAAACAAGAAACTTCATAGAAGCTTATTTTTAACCTTCTATATTTTTTTTAAAGGAAGCAAGTTGCAAAGTCAGAAGTTCCAGCTTTAATGATGTCAGAAAGGCTGTCCAAATTTCTTGCATAAGATCATGGGGTTATTCAAGCTGAAAGGAACCTGAGCAAGTCCCTAGTCCAACCTGCGAGTGCAGGGTCAGCTATACGGTCAGACAGGCTACTCAGGGATTTGTACACCTTGGCCTTGAACACCTACAAGGAGGGAGGGAGACAGCACGACTGGTCTGCCTAACTTGTCCCACTGTTCATCTGTTTTCTTGATGCAAGGGGTTTCTTTTAATATCCAGTTGGATATTGCCATCAATTTCATCAAAGAGCACATTCACACCTCTTCCTCACTATCCCTGATATTTTTAGTTTGCCATGAGACTTAAAACTGTAAAGCTGTTTAATTGTAATTTAAGGGGTGGGAGGAATAGTGGGTTTTCTCATTGGGTTTTGCATTGTTGGTTTTTGGTTTTTTTTAATATCCAGTTGGATATTGCCATCAATTTCATCAAAGAGCACATTCACACCTCTTCCTCACTATCCCTGATAT
>JAVHNF010024049.1:9513-22743 GCA_034783455.1 Micropsitta finschii | reverse complement strand
AATAAAGTGTTAGGAACACATTAAGGTAATAGTGTAGCAGCTATTTGGACAATAACTACTATCAATATATTTGTTACTTGATTGAAAAGAAGCTTAAAAAGCACGACAGAGCAGGGATAAAGGTAGCAATATAAAGAGCATATATGTATTGCTGAAGTTTCCATGCAGAAAAGGAACAACTTCAATGAAACACATTCTTCTGTTGAGTTCCAATTCTGGACTTATATTGCTAAATGTTAACTGAACAGAATTCAGCTCAGTGGCAAATAATAAAGGTGAAAAAGTCAGAACCATTTCCCCTTTTGATACAAGCATATGATCTGAACTTGAAGAGAACAACATCTAATTAACTACACAATGATAATAAGATTTGTGGTAAGATTAGTGGCAGGGATCCCAATATATCAGAAATGCATAGGCTGGCATATAAACGCTGATATTGTTTGCATGGTACTAGCCACTCTCAGCTATGTGCATGCTCTCCAGGGGATAGCACTGTAGATGTAGGTTTGGTACAAAGCTGTAGAAAGTCTTGGGGTCTGTCTGACTTCTGATTGTCACCCAAAAGACCATGAAAAATCAGGAGCGTTAACATACATGCATCTTCCCAGACCAATTATTCTTAAAACTATAAGCTACAGCTGACTCTCAGTTACAGTACCCTGCTACTTTTATCCTACAAAGGATAAAAGGCTTATGGTGTATTAGAGACAGGGAAAGAATCACATGAAAAATTCTGTGTTTCTCTGGGTTTAGCAGAAAAATTCAGCATCAGATGTAACATGCTGAAGCTTACAGAAGGAATAGTATGCTACCTACATTTTAGTGGTTTTGGACATTTTAGTTAATCCTTTGGCCCAACAGCAATATGTCATGAAAATATGGAGAACAAAGTCACCCAACCAAATGAGCCTATTATTTTGCAATCATTTTTCCTTACAATACCACCCGAAATTATGTCTCACATGAAACCATAAGGGCAAAGGTAATGTTAGCAAAAAATGCCGTAAGAAGCATACAGTCTGACAGCTATCAGGCCTTCACTGAAGCTACCTTTTCTGATTATGGACTCAGGTAGTGATACTATTGGCCAATTCACAAATAATTCCTTCTTTTGCTAGGATTTGTTTATTGTCAACATAAAAAAATAAGTACATCTTCCTTATATAGCACCTCATAATACTAAAAAGTTCAAAAATATTTAGCCTATGTTTTGTCAGAGCTTAATTATTAAAAATTCAGCAGGACTTATTCTTTTCTAAAAACCATAACAAATATTAAAAACATTTCAGTATCTGAAAAAAAAAAAAAAAATCCAAAAGCAAAAAAAATCTGAAACAAAATAATTCATTAAATTCAGTCTGTGCGGCAATATCATTGTTAGGATTGTTCAAAAAATGTCTTTTGTTTGTCACTCAAGAGGGAAGACAACTGCTGCAAACTGAGGGCCTAATTCACATCACGTGAAAACTGAGATTTTCAGCAATCAGTATGTACTATACTGCCACATGGTCAAAAGACCATTCAAACACTGCAGTTATCTAATCAATGACACTGTTGACAAATACCGCAGTCAAATTCTGAATCTTATTTAAGCTTTGCAAAAGATTTTATGTAATTAAACTATCTGAATAACTTAAAAATATTTCTCTGGATTCTCACGATTATCTTTTATCCATCTTCATTATGTCTTCTAGCATGATACACCTATGTTCAAACTTACAACTAAAAGCAAAATTAAAAGGATCCCAAATGCAGTAAAAAAAAAGGGATAGTAAAAATATAATGTGGAAAAATATGATGTGGGTAGTCCATGGTCAATAAAAATAAAGACAATGCCAGTAACTGTGTTGCCGTTTTATTTAAGAAGGGAACATAACGAATCTACAATCAAGTAGCTCAGCCATCTGTATGAAACTGAATTGATGCTACATCAGTTCTCATTTCAAAGTCCTAATGCCACTGTCACAAGTACAATCATGCTCCATATTTGCTTAAAATAAAATCTAGTAAAAGGAGGCCCAAAAGGCAATCAGCCATGAGTGAACAGTAAGTTGTCCACAGTATGAAAGAGTTTGAGAATTACTTCCATGAACAATTTTATAGAATGGTTTAGCAATGACAAAATGTTAGTTCATTAAGGCTTTTTGTGTGGGTGTTCCTTGTGTTAGGAGGATATACTAATCTCTGAGATACTTCACAAGCAACTGATCAGATTTCACAGAGTTTCAAAGATGAAAAAAGAATCAGAAAGTAATACGCGGATCATCCTAGTCCAGTCTTCTGTGTGGCAGAGAAGGTAGAACTGTTCTGAACTTGTATGCTCCAAATCACATTTCTTTGATATAAATTACACCCCTAAATGTAAAAAGAATATGCCTGGAGTCCCCAGGTGCTGGTGAAATAAGATAAGAAGATGGTGCCAGACCAGCAAAAGTTTCCTTTTTCTTTTCCATAGTGGACGACGAAAACATCATATTGTCATAAAGTCATAAAGACCAGTTTTTTTCTTAGCAAGTAAGATATCATCCTTATACAACTTTGGTAACTGAATTTTTATTTTGAGGTTGTTCAGGAATTTCTGTTGGTCACTGTAGAAAATGGATCAGCTATCAAAAAAACGGAAGGGATTTTGCTCCTAATTTTACTTACCTAATACCTCACTCGGTAACTCCAAGAGAAAGACTTGAGGATCTCATGGAAGAATTAATGCAGTCCTAGATGAAAACATTATAGATGTTGCAGTCTTGCAAACTGATTCATTCTGCTAAGGGAATAGTTCTCTCTGTTCCATACCAACAAGTACTTAGTCTTGGGTCTGGTTGTTCTTCCACACTTATCTATTAATTTTCTGTTGTTTGAACATTTACATATTACTGATAAACCTTTTTGCTCTAACTTGTATATTTAAAATATAAAGATAATAGTCTTTTTTTCTCTTTTCAAGTCAAGAGCACTTGGTGAGCCTTATTTGATTTGAATGGTTTTATCAGTTAGAGTAATCAGTATGAGTAGCCTCTTATCTATTACACCACGTTATTTTTTATGCTGTGGAGTACAATTTCTCTGTTAGGACTGCAGGCTTGGGAAGGCAGAGCTTTTGTCAGTCAAATATGCTCAATGATTTCTTTATGGTTTTGTCTACACTACAGGAAAGATTATGTTATTTTAAATTTCACAGAAAGGTCTTATCTACATGAAGATTTGTATCAGTCTAAAGGCAACACTTTCAGAAATGCTTTTGCATTGGCAACTGATTTAGCAAGTAAGTTTTGTACTTTCTCTTTGGGCCTGCTGGAAACTTGGGCTAATTTTGCCAGAAAAGCAAGCTTGTTGGTAGTTCTTGCCACCACATATACTAATTTTAGTTTATTCTTAAAAAATAGATTAATCAATCTATATAGTTATTAATGCATAGAAGCTATTCCTGAATAACAACTTTTGTTGATACTTGTTCTGAAATAAGTCCTATGCACAGATGTAATATAATCCACCTGTATTAAACCTAGCTGTAGGATGAAGTTGACATTCTGACCAAAATAGTTCATTAAGAATCACTAATCTTGTCTTACCTACTGATAGAAAAGAATTACTTCAAATGATCATAAATTCCCTAATGAAACCTGGTAAAATGGATTAGGTAGAATCTTTTGGTTCACTGACTGGAAAAACACATGCATTTTAATGAGGTCACCCATATGAATATGCATGACAATAACTGAATTTATAGTTACCAATAATTTCACATTGTACTTTTTTATGACATACCTGTCAAAAAATTAATTCATAACAGTTTTCATAAAAATGCATACAACATGAGTGTTGCTCACCATAAATGCAACAGTTATAAGCAAATTTGTAAATTATTTTGTTAAATGCACAGGTAAGAGTACAAATATATGCTCCAATTACCCTTAAGGTAAGAAGGAACATAAACACTTAACATGAAAAGCCTACAATTAAGGTTTTAAAGTTAATATCTTATTATAATTTTTTTTGCTACCCTGTAAATATATAATTATGGAATTTACTATTCTGTTTAACAATGTGATGCATCATATATTTACGGTTCATATATTCATATGTATAAGTATATTCATACATTTACACTTAATTTTCTAGGGAATAATGTGACTTCAAAGAGGCAATTTTTAAAAAGAAAACAAAAATAATGGTAGTCCGGTTATCTATTGTGGACCAAGTGGGAAATTTATGCTTAGAGACAGGCTATCAAAGCTATTAAATCAGAAGATATTTTTTGACATTCAAATAAAAGGTAATGATCAAAGCTTCTTTTCTGTAGGTTAATACGAAAATATACAAGAAGGACAAGGTGATGTTTTATATATGGATAAGAGCAAAGAAAGTGTTCTTATTTAGACTGATATCTCACAGCCATTGAATGCTATACAGTTCCTACATTTTTTTTCTAATAAGAAGAACTGTCAACACTACATTTACAGTCTCTAATATCTGCAGCACTTCTTCCATTTGGAAAAAAAAAAATCAATTATTCACAACAGAAAGAAAATCGCTAAATTATCCTCCTCAGTAAGAATAAAAGATATCTTGCAGTCCTCAGTGGTAAAATGTACTCTATTACTGATAATCCTTATGGTTTTTTAATTTCTCTAATGTAAAAAAAAAAGAAACCATATAGTGGAGCCACTGACAAATTAGTTATTATCACAGCAAAGTCGCTGTGGTATAACAGCAACAATTTATTTTGCAAAAAGAATAAAGAACTAAAGTAAGAGATTCAGATTTTGATATTTGAAAATCAACATATAAATGACATAAATCTTTCCAAAACATGGAAAAGAGAGAAGGGCTTCTATATAAGACACATGATGCATACACTTAAACCAACAGAGGCTAATAACAGGCTTTTGTTTTTGCTTTCTAAGTTCTGCAGCTCCACAATGATAAAAGAAATAAGGACATAAGCAATGCCCCAGGTCAGACCAATCTCCCAGTGTCGTGCCACTGGTGGTGGCAGAGGAAGTTAAATCTGGAGATTACAGGAGCATCGCCAATATGGTATTAGGATGTTTGCTAGTTTCCACGTGTTAGTGTAAAGCTGCTGCTTATGAACATCTCTAAGACCTTTCTGACCCTGCTGCTACAGCTCCCTCCACAGTATCCTGTATCAGCAAGTCCCAATAATTTGCAACCTGCTGTGTAAGGTACTTTCTTGTATGAAAGGAGACTGCTTTAATATAGATGAAGTATCCCTACAACACGGAAAGTGGTATTAGTAAAGTCATTCTCTTTAGAGACATCAGCCAAACACAGCATTAAAAAGCAAAAGATCTTATTGCTCCCTGGAGGTAAAAAAAATAAGATGGAAAATTTCCAAGTATCAGACAAACACGTGCTTAAACATATGCCACTGAACCACAGCTCCTGCTTTCATGGGACACATTTTTCTCAGAGTTTGCTCTTTGTTGTCTGCAACACAGAGACATCTAATAAGGATAAAGCCTTAGCAAACACCACCAAATCTAACATTACAGACAGATGAGGAAGTGCCTGTGCTAATTCTCACCTTGTCTGGTACATCTCTCTATTTCTGAAAAGCCATACAGAAATGTTACCTTGTGTCCTAGGGCAGAATAGCCACATTAGCATAGTGATATGCATGTACTAAATAGGCTCACCTGTCAACAGGACTATTTCAAGCACAGAACTACTACACTTAACACAGTAATCCTGCTTTTTGTTCCTGCTAGCTCTAGCCTGGCTGCTGCTGCTAGAACACAGCCAACCACTTGCCAATTCACACACAGCCCTACTAATTTCAGGGGGGACAAGATTTCACACCCTGCCTGACAATGAAACACAGATAATTGTACTGAGTGTTTACATTGCTACTCTGACTATTAGCAAGTAAATACATATAAAGGATTTTGTATAATCAAATGCTGAAGTATTCATTACAAGAAATGATTATGCCAAGTAATATGAGATAAAAATACTGATAACTGCTTACATGTATCAAGTGCTTACATAAAATAATCTAATTGTTATGTCCTGGGTTCAGCATTAGCAGTAATTTTTTCTTCTTCTTAGTAGCTGGTGCAGTGCTGTTGTTGTTGTTTTCTTGGTTTAGCTATTTTGGCTATAGTTTCTTATTTTTGCCACTAATTTTTAGTTATTCCTCTTTTTATCCATCATCCTCTATCAAAGATCCTCTATCCTATTTTCATTCTAAAAAAGTACTGGATAATAAAAATCACATTTTCTATCAGTGCATGCAACTGCAGATTATTACTTCACATATGTAATGTATATGATGTACACAGTTTTACTTGCATTTTTTTAAGAGAAAAAATTCTGCCAAAAATGAAATGAAGCTGTTGACAGCAGCTACAATAAAGTTGGTGCATTTTGGAGAGAACAGGATTTTTTATCATTATATTATTTACTTCATTTAATAATGGCTACAAGAGGGGTTTTTTGGGTTTTTTTTTTTTTGGGTTTTTTTTTTTTTTTTCCATCTGAAATAAAAGAGACTATAATTCAGGTCCAATTAGACTAGTATAGTCAAATATAATTTTATGAGAAAGCTCAGGCTTATCCTACAGATTAGCTACCACCTTCTAGACTAGGCAACTGGATCATGGACTATTTTTTCCTTCAAAAATGTCTTTCTTTATAAAAAGTCAGATTTATTTATTTTGGTATTTTTTTATTATAATAAGTAAAAATCAACACATGAGCAATTTATTTCTAACTAGGAATGTAAAGTCTACTTTGCAGAATCCTGTCCAGCTGGCCTACTAATATTTTTTCAAGATGAAGCAGGATTGTTCTTTTTTCCTTTATGTTGAAACAGGATAGTAATTAACTTTTTCTATTCAACAGTACAACAGTAAAATTGCATGCCACAATTTAAAAACTCAAGACCGGAATATCATATAGGCAGTATTTTAGACAATGGGGACAATTCATCCTGGTGTACATGAGGACCAGCTCTGAGTGGGAACATAGCGTACTCTGCTGATGAGAGGATAAAAAACAATTGCATACACATAAAGAATCAGAAACAACATAACAGAGAAATCCAGTGCACACATGTAGTGATGTCTGAAGTGTCTGAAATTGTTTAATGAAAACTCTAAAAAACTAAATATTTTTTTAAATTAACCATTCACATTTCAGGTTTTGCCTGTTACCTTTTATAATTAGCTTTATCATTAGTATTTTGAATATTTTATTGCAACAGACTGCAAAACCTGTTACTTTTGTTTGCAGTGTCTGCATACTTCCAACACAAAGTTATCAACATGACAAAAGTCATTATCAACAAGATATACATTATCAACTATAATGTAAAAAGTATTTACAAGAAGGCATTGATAATTAAAAAGGCATTAACAGTCTACATTAGCAAGAATTAATTTCTTGATGCAGTTATATTTAACTTTTTATGTTCTTTTATAGTCAAGGACCAACACATATTTGACTCAGTTATCAAATTATTACTAATCTGACAGAATTTTTTAATGCTGTTTCTAAATTTTTTGTTTATGAGTTTGGGAAAGACTTTGACATCTTGAGGGTTATTCTCTGTAAATTTGCTGTATTTTCTTCAATCAAGTATGACATTTTGGAGTATATAGAATAAATAAGTCCCATAAATGCAAACTATTTTTTTATAACTTTTTCAAACAGATGCGAAAAATGATTTATTTATTTTTTTTATTTTATTCTGCATAGCCTTTAGAGAGATTTTGTGCCTAATTTTTTTTAAAACTTGAATTTTTTGGTTTATGTTTTACAACATTTCTAAAACATTTTAATTCATATTATTTAAAATCTTTCTTCACATGGAGACAAGTTTGTTCTAAATTAACATCCTATAATACAAGCTATGGATGTGTCTGTTTTAATACTTCTAGAAATATTTCAGTAAGATGAACTGTATGTCATGCCTGATGTGGAATATTCATCACTAAATGGCTCCATGTCATCCATATTGATATTTTCACTATTAGTCTTTGTCTGAAAACTCTAGGTAGGTAATGTGACAGGAATTCCTGTTAAGAAGCACATTTTACAAATGATGTGGCAAGGACAGGTTAAGTCGTAATAGGGTTCAAATCATTGATTTGATCTCAACATGCTCTACAACTTTACTTATAAGAGACAACCTCTGGCTTCTGCTGGTTTGATAGGTGTTTGTTATTCCTAAACCAGAGTGAGGTTAATGTGTTTTTTGACTCTACTGACTCCTTAGCTGAGCTATTCTATCAATTAATAGGGTTATCCATCACGTATGCATTATCACTCAGAGGTGTACAGTGTGTCCTACTTTAAAGAGCACATCAATTTTTGAGTAATGAAAAAATGTCCTACACCACTAGTCACACAGAGGAAAAAAGTACTAAAACTGCCTTTTCCCCATTTGTGGTAGTGATGAATGTGCTTTGGAAACATACAGCTACCATGGCAGGAGCCTCTTAAGTTCCTCAACAGCTTGAAGGATTTTTCCATTCCACTATGAAAAGCTGTTTCTTCTCTTTCTGTACCCAGTGATATGGCCAAAATATATCCAGAACTTTGAAGCCCTGTGTTAAACGTCCAGCTCTGTTCACTGTGTTGGGATCTGCTTACAGGTGCCTACTCGGCAGGAATTCTGTCAGTGCTGTCTTTATTAATGACTTCAAGAACTGTGTGGAGATAAATACAGAGCAAGGGCATGACCTAGCTTTTTTCAAGCTGTGCTGCCACACATTTTATGTATGTCATTGTCAGATGGGAGGAAATCTTTCCGGCTCTCCCCAAAGTATGGCAGACAGTACCTGTAATTTGCTGAAACCTGTGCTATGTATTTCATCAAGCTGTTCCACCTATGTGCATTACTGAAATGCCATTCTGTATTTGGGGTTCAGTCATTATTAGTAATATGGCTTTATTGATGAAAGACAAATATGGATTATATTTTCCAGAGTCTAAATCAGCCTCTATTAGGAGTGGATATTCTGAGATGATGAGCAACCATAAGAACGATATTAAGAACAAAGTTCTAACTGCAGATATTATCCCTTCCTTCAAGGTCTGTTTTACTTGCAGAAATAAGCTTCCAAACAAATCACGTCAAGACACAGGTAACATTGTCATACATGAAGAAATCAATATACATTTAACATTGCTCTCACTTCAAACATCTAAGAAGAAAGATTTGCCCATAGCTTTCCACTAGATTTTCATGCACCTGAGCAAAGAAGCAGATGCAAATACATTTGTACTCCATCTCAAGGACAGTCAATACACTTTTGAAGGAAAATATCTCCATTAAATCCCATCCAGCAAAACTTACCTAGTAAATCCTTTTGACTTGATAATCTGTGAATAACTTTATGTTCATGATAGCCAGCATATAACAAATGGTTTTCCAGAGAATTCATCATTTTGGAAAGATGAACACAAATTCTGGATCATTTTCACCAGCTACTGGAAGTATTGGTCTGTAGAAACAGCCAAGTATTATTTCAAATAGTAAGAGATTTAATTAAAGCCTGGAGTGGAATATGTAAAGAAAGTCTAATATCTAGAACTATAACTAAACAAATTGAGTCCAAATATAAAATGCATTTGGCATAATTACCTTAATTAAAAATTGAGAAAAAATAAACTAAAATAAAATGATGTGATGGATTCTGTGCAATTTGATTTTTTTTTAATACACTTTTTATGTCAAAATGAAGTTGCATTCTTCTTGTAAGAACCGCTATATAACCACGAAATTCAATCTTATGCAGAGCTTGTTATTACTAATTTCAGACCATGAGAGTAACTTTAACATGCTTTCTTTCTGGAATTCCACTAGCAGATTAAATTTTTACTATGCTTAGCAGACTTCTCAGTAACTGTATGCAAAGGCATTTTTTTTTTCTGCATTGTTTTAAAAAGAGATGTATATGACAAAAATATTTTGATTTAAGCAATGCAAGTACATATTCTTTTCTTTAGACACAAAAAAAGATCCTAACAAATGGTGCAAACTCAATTACTTAATCTAAACTTATTTTCAATATAATTGAATGATATTTTTCAAAAACTATTTCACCATGTTCGTGTTCTGTGTTCATTTGATTTTGATAACAAATTTGCAGTTTTCTTTCCCTAAAGATGAAATCAGATTCACATATTGAGAATAAAGGGTCTGTGAAAGTGGCCACTTTCACAGAGAGTTCTACTTTATAAATTTATCCTATCTCAGACTTAATCCTACAGAACCTCTTTTTTGTTGTTGTTTCTTTTGAGATACAGACAAAAGGAGAATGAGTTTTGATATAAACTAAGCAGAACAACACCCCCCAAAAAAAACAAACTTGCAGTACTCTTTTGTTAATAAATTTGAGAGAAGTGGGTCTAGGAAGGCACTGTAGCATCTCAGTTGATGAGGACAATATTGAAAGATGTTAAATATGAAATTATGTAATACCTTCAATGCAAAATAAATTCAAGATAATTGCAGATCGAGCAAGCGTAACATGAAAGGGAGATCTGAATACTAACCAGACAGAAAGTGACAGAATATATTGTAGGAGACACTGACATAAATAACACAATTCTGCATCAAATAAACCATCGAAATCTATATACAATCCTTGATCAAATAAATTGAGCAAATATCACCAATTTCTGCAACATATGCTTTATGAAAATGGATCAATGGCTGAACAATGAGGGTTTTTAACTATCAGGAAAATTATTTGGTTCAATAATTTATCTATAGATACATTCTGAAATGCAAAGAGGAATCTCTATCACTTATAATTTTAGCATTTCTGAGGGAATAATCAAACACTCCAACAAGGTATAGATACTTGAGATGTAAACATGGTGAACAATCTTTCCTACTCACGTTACTTTAAGCCAGTACACAATTAAACAATGAAAACCTATTAAAGCTGCAAATTAATTGCAGAGCAGAAAACCAGATAGTTTAAATACGCTTTTTATTTTCAAATCAAATAATAAAAATGGTTGAAAGGTACCTAGGGAAAACAATAACCACAAAAAAAAAAAAAAATTAACATAGACTGTGTATGCCAAATTGTCAAAATCTCTTTACCTAGAAACATAAATGCAATCCTATCCTAAGATAAAGGAGGAATATTTGGAAATTTTTAATTAAAAGATATTTAGAAACTAATCTGGGAATGTCATTAAGAAGAAGATGATAAATTGCAAATACATATGATATATAATGAGACTAACTTATTTTTGTGGTGAGTCATCTAGTTTACATAAACAATCTCAGAAAAAGAACAATTTATACTTCTAAAGGAGAAACTTTGAATTAGGTGAGGACTGTGGACATTTTCTCTGCTAATATTCATCACCATATTTTTTTTCCTGTGATTCAGTGACATCTGCCCTGAGCAATTTTTTTTTTCTGAAGACTTTTTTTTCCACTATAACAGTGATTTTTCTTCATGCAGCACTGCCTGATTCCTTACCAAAGGCACTGCTTTTCTGTCCTTGCAGAATCCTTTGTCACTTCTAACTATTACCATCTGCACTTAATTCCGTGTTTTCTACTTTCTCTCTCTTGCCTTCATGAAAGGTCTAAATAACTATGCATGTACACGTATCAACTATTGTAGCCTTTCTTCTTCTCCATCTCCCTTGCTTTTACAAAGAATCTTTTCTCTCTCTCCACCCTACTACAATAATGATTTTGTAATTACTTATCATTCAGGATCAACTGTAGACATAAGCAAGATAAGTAGTTGGCCAGATCAATGTGCTGCCGAGGGTAACTAAATGTTTATGAGACTACCCAGTTTTCTTTGAAGCACTGAAAAGCTCTCTTCTTTCCTAATACAGATCCTCAGGAAAAGGTCAGAGGCTGTGAATAATAGCCACTGCTGCTACAGGAGAGCTTTCACTTTCTACGACAGCCAAAGTAGGAATAACAAGCCTAGCATTTCCCCCTTGTTTGGATCCATATCTCCAATGTATATTTTGCATTCTAATGTGAATGCAAAGAACATGGGAACAATCACATCTGGAAATTAAGCCCTTTCATTTTGTCCAGACTTCCCCCAATGGTATGAGACCACTGGCATTTGAGCAACTGGCTTTTGTTCACATTGATGTAAAAAGGGCACTCACATCATATAGGCAGGTTTGAAATTCTCACAGTAGAATTGCTTCTTTCACCCTGTTGCACTCAGAGAAAGCTGGAAAATTCTAGAGATTTCTAAGGCAACTGCATGAATAATAATGAAAAGTAAGACCAATGTAATGTTTTAGCTGTTTGATCTCTGTGAGCTACCATTACCTGCAGTAAGTACTCCTCTGTGATATTTTCATATTTCTCCAACATTGCTCCTAAAATTTCAATTCTGACAGTGGTTTCAATTTTCAATTCCTACTCTATATGATGCTGTGCAATTTCATCTGATTATTTAGGGTTCTTTTACAAATGTATTCAAGCTTCTGCAGAATCACATCTTTGTTTACTGAATGTTTATGCCAACATAACTTTTCATTTTTAGTGGCACGTCTTAAAGCAGAAAGATCTAAATAAAAGATTTTTGTGAATATAATGAGTGCTATCATTATTAAGAGGTATTAAAGAAATGTCAAAATTTAGCTGCTGGTGAGTTACAGTGATACTAAAGTCAAGGGGAATACTGCTATTGATATGTGTCCAATCAAATCTTACAGGGAATTAATCTGTGAGGTTTTGGTAACAAAAATCTCCAAAACTATGTCAGACAAAACTGTGTAGAGCATGAACTTCTAGGTATTTTCTGGCTTCTGAAAGTGAACAAATGCTTTTTGACAGTTGCTGAAATGTCTTCCAAATTTCGCAAGACTAAAAGGCTGAAAAATCAAAAAGCAGTCTAGCCTAGTCTATATGTTTAAAATCTGCAACATGGTTGAACAATTAGTGACTTCTGATGCACAGAAATAATTATTTTTAGTTACAGTACTTGATTCCAGAGCATTGAATCATCATGGTATTTTATACCTGCAAGTCTGAGTGCCCAAGAACATAAATGATACTGATACAAATTGAGCATAATCTGTCTTTACAACAATTGCACTCTCTTATTTTGACAATTACAAAGAGTTGTTTAAAAATTAAATATTTTATTCCCATATATGCACATTAATACATCTCATAATTACTCTCTTGAAGGTGTGGTTCACAGATTTGTCATCAAGATGATGACCAAATTCTTCTAGTGTCTCAGGACTAAT
>JAVHNF010024048.1:17671-31204 GCA_034783455.1 Micropsitta finschii | reverse complement strand
TGTTGGAAGTGCAACACACCATAACAAGAAAGTGTTACTGATCCACACGACCTCAACTTCTGATTCCAGTTACTCTAGCATGAATCAGAAAAAGCGCAATCACTTCCTTTGGTATATCTAATTGACAGTAAAAGATCACAGTTCACAGAATCATAGAATAGTTTGGGTTGGAAGGGACATTCAAAGGTCATCTACTCCAATCCCCCTGCAATAAGCAGGGACACCTTCAGCTAGATCAGGTTGCCCAGAACTACATTCAGCCTGGCCTTGAATGTCTCCAGGGATGGTGCATCCGTCACCTCTCTGGGCCATCCTGTGCAAGTATCTTACCACCCTCATGTAAAAAAAACCTGCTTTGTCTCGTCCAGCCCGAATCTCCTCTCTTTTAATTTAAAACCACTACCTATCATCTTATTGCAACAGGCCCTGCTAAAATGTCTCTCCCCAGTTTGGAGAATTGTAGACAAAGACTGGTGAGACCACACAGCTCAGAGATCACAGTATGATTAAGTTTGCTGTTATAAAAATTACAAAATGAACCTTCAGTTCATCTTACTTGCTCCACCTTTGCTCATATAACACCAGTGCAGCAACTTAATCCTGTTATGAACAATAGCTTCAAAAGGAGTTACCAAAGAACATCAAAATGAGTTATTCTATGGGAGAATAGTGTTTCATAACTGCCATTTCAGTTGTACTTTTTTTTTTTTAATCACTGGTCCCAGAACTCACCTCAAGATCTAAAAGGAAGCACATCCTTTCTAACTTAGGCGATTATGGACAAACGTTTTATAAAAAGGGTAGGGCAAAAAGATCTCTTTGCATGATGAGGTTGAACACTTTCGTCACCTGTGTCTACACTGTGCTATGTGATGCAGCCTGGAGCTTAGACTGGAGGGTGCTTCCTAAAGGGCATTACGGGTCTCCTTTTGGAAGGAAGGGTGCTTTGTGGAAAGCAGGAGAGATGTTGAACAGTGACTCTTGTTTCAACATGCAGTGAGGATGTAGCTGATCTCTTTTGCAACCAGGCTTCTGTATCAAGACAGCCTCTGTTTTAAAAGTTCATAGTGAAGAGGTGAACATGATTTTACTGTTCTCACCAAAAGCATTTTAGTTTCTGAACGTACAAAAGAACTAAGACCTTTTTTGAAGGAATGTTCTATTTTTACCCTGGAAGAGATGCAAATAACTGAAAAAGGTAAAGAAAAATACAAGCTTTTCTCCACACATTCCAAAACATCTCTGATGCCTTTTCTCACTCTTTATTATCTTCCTTGAAAAATCTCAGTCACTCTTTCCATTTCAACCAAAACAACAAGTCAAACAGCACAGTACACCAGGCTGCAAGCTTTTAAGTTCTTGTTATCTTAGTGTTTTTTTGCAACAAGGAAGGGAGGGAGGGAGAAATAGAGCAATACCAGAAATTTTATGAAACTTTTTTTTCCTCTCCTGTACCCTGCAAAACACATAATGCTACACACCAGCACTTGAACCACACCAAAAGATCACAGGTGTGTGTGCAAATGCAATATCTGTGAAAATTCCTTTTTCCTCTTCTAGCATTTTCGTTCTGCTTCACTCTGTCCCTGTTTAAATCCTTAGCAGTCTTCCTATTGCAGAGAACAAAATTTGTATCACATCTTAGAAGTAAATAAACTTGACCAGGCGCTGAAGAGTGGTATGCCAATCATATCAAGAAGTACAAGGTGAATTTGGGAGCTGATTTGCAGTTAACCTCAGGGTGCAAAGTGTTGATTTGATCTGCAGACTTATGTGGTATTCAGCTTTTAGCACCTACCAGCCTCATCTTGTGACAGTAGGATCTTTCATGAGGAAACTGTTTTTACTTTTGCGCAAATGCCACACAAGATTACGACATTGATGGTCTCCCTTATCTATGGATACTTGAGCACTGCCAGAGCATGTTTATTAATTAACCAAATTTTCACTCATTAACTAAGCAGCATTTCTTTGCCCCAGCTGATTATTCTTCAATGAACCATCTCACTAAAACCCTGGTACAGGTGGGGAGATGTAATGAAGGTGCAGAGAGGGCAGTTGTGTGTGTGCTGCAGAGAGGAGGCCAGCAGGCTGAGCTGGAATGAAGCATTAATAAGGAGACAAGTGAAAAGATGGAATGCATAAAGACTGAAGCTCATGGGTTGTGTAAAAGTGTGTGTGGTTCCAAGGAATAATCCTTATTTTCCACATAAGCTCCTAAGCTTAGGTGTTCATCTTATTACTTACACCTAAGCATGCCTCTTCTCATTCATTCATGCAACTTGGCTCAGGATAGGAGCTGCTAATTCTGTACCCAAATTAAACAACTTTTGGCTATGCTAACAGCAGCTGCCCATCAATTATGTCTGCGGAAACATTTCATAACCTATTTCTTAAAGTCATTCACCAAGTTACTGTAACCATTACTGTTAATTTCTACAAGAACAAATACTAATGTCAACAACATCAGTACCAGGTGTTAAATACCACTATCTGGTGTGCACAGCTAGGATATAAAATGATAGTTTATGTCTTCTAACTGAAGAACTAAGAATGAATTGATTAAATTGAACTGAGATGGAACCTATGGTAAAAATGAAGTGACAGTAGCTTTGTGTGGCGTTTTGCTAACCTGTCCCTGCTGTACAATAAGATTGCTAACTTAAACCTCAATTAAAAGGCATAAGCAGACATATTTTATCTTGCATCCTTGTACCACATACAAGAACAAATGGGTGAACTGAGATCTTAAAGGAGATTATTTTTTGCAATCCCAGTAGCATTAATTAGGTGCCCCTGACCTTCTGTAGCTATGACTGTAAGATCAGGAGGCTCAGCAGAAGCTGAAGTATTTCCTCAGTTTCTTAGACAGGTTTTGCAATTTAAGAGCTAACAATTCAGCACAAACTGCACAAAGCTATGCAGTTTAGAGACAGTCTGTGTATATGAAACTGTAGTTGCCTTAACTGCAGCATCTAATAGTGTAAAAGATCTTGTCTTGGTAAGCTAAACAAACCAAAGACAGAAAGAAGATGCAACTGCACTCCAAAACTGCAAGTGGAACCAGACACAGAGAGAATGGACAACTACCTACACTGAAGAACAATACTTACACTAGAAAGAAAGAGAGGTGTAAACGAACTGACTACCAGTAAACTTAGGCTGGAAGTTAAAGGTACCCCTGTAACAGGTTTGCTCGGATTATGCTATGTGGTGTTGTGACAACCATTGCTACTAGGGAGTTAGTTTCCTATCATGAATTGAGCATAAGTACAATGGGTATTTTCCCCCAGCCCTTCTTTTTGTCTTATTTGTGAAGGATTTTCATATTGGCATGTGGAGACAAAGCCAAACATATCTGAATGTCAAGACCTGCAGGCATAGTTAAGAGATGTACAATATTTTGAAAAACTACAATTAAAAAATATCCAATTTCTGATTTACATCACTGTGCTGTTTGTGGCAGGCTTTGTTGAACCAAAGCATTACTTTTTTGGAGTATGATTCACTGGAAATACAAGCAGTGGCATCCAACTGTGAATTTGTTGTGAAATTCATTTCAAAATGAAAAAATTCTCTCTAGAATAGAATTTTTGTGCAGCTTTCTCTGTGACTGTTCAACAGCCCACACAATTCCAGTTTTTGGGACACCATGCTGCCAGTCCTATTATACAGCACTGAAAGCTAATGCACCATATAACTGTAGGTTGCAACTATTAGGCTAATCAAGTGAAACATAACATTCTAAAGTCTAAAATACATCTTATTTAGCATACTGAAGCACAAACACAATGTCTTTCCATATCTTCTGACAGAAATGTATTAAAAAAAGTCTCAATAAGTCCTTGCAATTTCTCTCAGGAAAATGTTATTATTCTATTACAGCATAAATGCATTCCACTCGCACTCTATTCTTAACACCAAAGACTGACTTGCTGGAATTCTATCTGCCACTAACAAATCTGCACTAAACAAAAACGGATGGGAAGACTTATGACATAAAAACAATAGAAATGAAGGACAGTTTCAGATATCAACTTTCACAATGGCTGTGATGCAGCTTTCTGAAAAAAACTTTCAAATAGCACGCTCCATTTTTGGGCCCTCCACTTTATGTTTTACTTTTACATCTACCAAGGTTATCCTTGGTAGATGTAAAAGTAGATTTACATCTAACAGATGTAAATTTATCTGTAAATGAGTAAAATTTACTAATTTGCAGATTGTTAATCTGCAAATAAATACCATAATACCATAAAGCTGTAGCAAGGATGACTGTGTGAACTATGGGAAAAGCAGAAGGGAAAAAGATTTGTGGTTCTGAGGAGTAACAGAAACCAAACGTGTAGCTTGCCAATGCAGGAGTCATTCAGGAAATCTTCAGATGGCGTAGTGCTACCAGTTGTCCCACATGTAGCTCTCAGAGCTATGTTTCCCCCAGGTACTTAGATGACAGCAATCTACTATGAAATCTCCAAAGCGACTGAAGAAGCATGCAAATGCTGGAACTGCAATACCATATACGTAATTGTAAGATGCAGAGAGGCTACAAAAACTTGCATGCACAAATAGAGCAACCCTCGGGATTCTGTGATTCTGTGAAAGGTTGTACACATGATAAAACTGAACTGTGTCAAAAGCCAACACAGGTCTTTAAATTTATGCAGTCCTTCTACAGTAACTCGCTAGAGAGGATATGAGCATAAAACATTTTTATGTCTTCTGCAGACTCAGGAGTTCAAAGAATGAACTGAAGTTCAGCTTGGAGAACTGAAACGCACAGGAAACTTTAACCCAGGCATGTTAGGTTTGACATACTTTAACTCTTACAAGATTGTCACCTCATGTGAAATGAGCAACTGGGAAGTCAACCTTGCCACTGCCTCTCACTGAACAAGCCTTTCAGGTTGTCTGTTGTGCTAAAAGGAGAAGGGGATGATAAAAGCACATAACTGTTTAGAAAAAGCATGTGGTGTCAGCAGGTACCTCAGCTTATCATCAGTAAGCCACACCAGACTGAGGATAAGAGGCTAAGAAGGGTCAAAAGAATGAAGTTCTGAGGCAAGTTCACATTCCAATAAAAATCAGGCAGCAATAGTGAAAGCTGCTGCTTTTCTGTGGAGGACCTAGAAAGCCATCACAGAAGTTCTACAGTTTGACAGCTGCCCCTCAATTCTGGCTTTGCTAACAAAACAAAAAGAGAGAAAGGTTTCACTAGGAGTTAACGGTTCTTTATACACTGACCAAGCTACCAGTACTGATTCAAGACTGAGTTGACCAGCATATTAGAAACCCAAGCTCTAAGGGAGCGAAACAGAAATGAGTCTTGGGTAGGCACGGAGCCACAAATTTAGGAAACACCAGAGAGGTTGACACTCTGGTACTGAGAATTCATCTGTGCCCTGGAACTCAGTAATGGTAGAACAAGAAGTGTTTCTTAGAAATGTACCAGCTACATTTCTCTAAATGTCTACCAAACTCCAAAGAGAACTGCTTTACATCTTGAACTTCTCTAAAAATAGATTAATTTCTGCCAAGTTCTACTAAAAAAAAAAAGGAACAGGAAACCACCAGAATTTACCTTAAACTCTATTCTGAAGTTCTGCAGGGTCAGAGCTGCAGGGGGGACCATGGCTGGACTCACCTGCGTGAGCAAGGACTCCCGGCGCTGTGTGAATGGAACATCATACACCTCATTCCTGATACTTGGGACTGAAGCACGGCATGCTCTCGGGAGAGTAAACAGATGCTTAGAGTGGGAGAAAAACCAACAGTGAGAGAGCTGCAGTGAACACTAAGCTCAGGACATCTTTGAAAATTCAAGTTAGTTGAATAGGCCACTGTCACTATCACTCTTCAGGGATTAAAAACCTTCCATCTTTTCACTGATGGTGATAGACAGGAGCTGACCTTAAAAGCCTGATTGGTGGTTTTTTTTTCCCCCAGAATTCTCCTTTGCCAGCATTTCTGCTTTATTTCAGATTAGAATTGGCACATACCAACCAAAGGTGATCTGCCTTACTAGCCGGGGGAAGGAAAAGATGTAGGGAAAACCCAGCTTATCACTTAAATTTTTAGACTACCCAAAAGCAGAACCACTAAAAAAAGTGGTTCTTGTGGGGGAATTTGTACTTCTCCAGGCCCACAGAGCCATCAGGTCAAGTCATATTTAGTGAACAAACAAAAGTTCCAATTTAGTGAAAGCACACAGCTTTACAACATCCCGTCCAGCACCAGAGTGGTTCTCGTGGGGGAATTTGTACTTCTCCAGGCCCACAGAGCCATCAGGTCAAGTCATATTTAGTGGAAGTAAGAGCAACAAAAATGTACAGGCTGAGACATTATTCCGTATTTATGAAAGACTGACCCATTTGGAAGGAGTAACCTTGATGTCCTGACCAGCTCCATAGAGAAGTCTGATATGGGGATTACATGAGGTCAATTACAGACTAATTCTCCTGTTTGCTCAATTTGAAGGGCCATGATTGGTGGGACAGTGAGTTAAGGTGCCAAAGTGTGAATGGTGAGGACATTGTTAAAAATAAACTTCAAACCACTGAATTTTGTTCGTTCAGCATGGGTTTAGCCTAGCTTTCCACAAGTAGTTCATAAATGAACTTCTACACGTTACTGAGCCACAGGAACACTGCTGCAAAAGAGGCTTCACAGTATTTAATATTGGAGGTAGTGTTCCCCACTGTGTGAGTGGTGTAGCCACTGAGTTCAGGGGAATAAGGCTCCAGCTTTACAACTGCCTGCTTCATGAAGGAAGGGAGCAAGGAGTGAACACAGTTCCCCTAGTGCTCTGTGACATAAGCCAACTTGCTTGCAAAGAGAGGCATAGAAGAAGAGACTTTCCTGAGCTGAAAGGGTAAAAGGAAAGGCATCCTTAGCTCAGGTCTGTTTTCAGATGGATAAATCTTGTTCACCAAGTATCTTATCTTGCTATTTTTTAAAGTACTTTCAGTCACAGTGAAGCAAGAAGGTGCCTTGATGTTAGGCAGAACTGACAAGGCTTTTTCAATAGGGTGAAAGCACACAGGCTTTGAGGGATTTTGTTGTGTTTTATTGCTTTCAATCAGCTCCCTCAAAGATTTACAGTGGCTTTACCCAGCTGCTCAGAGGGCAGCTGAGTATGCCAGGAACTTTGCCAGTTGTCCCATAGGATCTACACAGGACTGCCCGGACCGCTGAGGTTCCCTCTGCCCTCACAGAGCCTGTTCACCCCTGAGCCTCCTTGTGCATCTGTGACCACCACGCTACAGTTGGTGTAGTAACAGCTGAGACATTGCGCAAGAGGCAGCTCATGCAAATCTGAACTTCTTAAAAGCAGCTTAAGATGTTGTTTTGCCTTTCTCTGTTAAAGTAAACAAGGCTTAGGTATATAAAACTCATGAAATGACAGAGACCCAGGAATAGCCAAGGACATCTTCTGTTGGGCCATTCATTCAGATCAAGAACAATAAATGACATTTTTCAGCCTGCTTTGCTGGCACAACATGGACACTGAATTTGCAAATGGCTTCTTTAGGGTTAGGAATGCGGAGAAATCAGATCACATCACTTTCTGAGGTGGTGGAAATAGTAAAACTAGACCAAAGACATCAATCACACAGCAAAGGGTGGCTTTTTTAATTACAAATCATGTTCCTGTGCAGATGGGTGCAAAGAGCCCATGTGAGCTCAGAGGATTCTGGATGCTGTATTCCAACAGAGGGAAAAGCTCTGTATCTTATTATTTTAACTTTGGGGTAGGTTTGTAAACCATTTCTAGATGCTTCCAAACAAATGGTATATTCTTTTCTTCCTGCCCTATTTGACAGCCCCTTTAAATTGCAAAAACTAAGACAGACTACAGAATATAGAGAGTACTATATTTGCCCAGAGCAGCATTTCTCATACAATGCTATAAACTGTAACAGAATTGATAGGACTTTCCTAAACACCATTTATTTGAATGGCTCTGCTGTGAATTCCACTGAGATGTTCAGGCCAACAGCAGTTATTATTTTCCTGCTCCCAGTGATAGTTTTAATAATAACATTTACTACTTTTATAGCTGCTTATGTTCTTACCTGGCTTGTTGAGGTTTGCATCCTTTCACTGAGCAGCTGTGCAGCCACAGCTGGTACCTGATATATTGCTTGGGCAGGCAGAGTGGAGACCCTCGCTGGAGATTTAACCCACCCCTCCATCTTCTCATAGGTAGACGACAGCACGGTGGGCTTGGGGATAGAGGGAACCTGGTAGATGTTTTGCTGGCCAGGTGGTGACTCTGCGGTGCTGCTCTGGGTGGAAGGAGGCAGCAGGGCAGCCTGTGAGGCAGCAAGTAGCTGCAGGCGGTTAGCGGGAGCCAGACCCTGCCTGCCATGGAGGGAGCATCTCCACCAGCCTTCGCTGCCGATGACATTTTGGTCCAGAACTGTCAGGATGTCTCCTTTGCGGAAGGCTAGCTCATCCGAGCACTCTGCCTTGTTGTCATAAAGCGCCTTTGCCAAGGTGTTCTAGAGAGAGAAAACAGACCAGCACTGCTCTACTGCACCAGCAGAAATGTTGGTTCATGTCCGATTTGGTGTTTATCTCCTCCTTAATTTCATAGAATCATAGAATGGTTTGGGTTGGAAAGGATCTGAAGATCATCCAGTTCCAATCCTCTGCCATGGGTCACACTAAACCATGTCACCCAAGGCTCTGTCCAGCCTGGCCTTGAACACTGCCAGGGATGGGTCACTTCTCTGGGCACCCTATGCCAGTGCCTCACCACCCTTACAGTAAAGAACTTCTTCCTTATCTCCAACCTGAACTTCCCCTGTTTCAGTTTGAACCCATCACCCCTTGTCCTATCTCTAGAATCCCTGATGATTCAGTTTAACTCAAGTCCACCCATTTTTGCATTAACCACCGTTTCTCAGTGCATTGGTTTCGGTGAGTTTAACATTTACAGCCTGTGTCTGATGGGCTCCATGCAGTAAAGAAATATATAATAATAATAATATATTTTTTCACTACCTTTTCCCCCCAAGGCAAAAGCACTGCTAATGTTCATTACTTAGACTCATTGCTTATCCACATCTTCATTTGAAAACCAGGTGTTTTCCCATTGCTATTCTGTGAATTCTTAGTCAGAAGGTGCAGAACAAACACATCAACCATCCAAAACTGAACCTCGTGCCTTGCTGCCTGCTACCCAGCTCATCTGAGGATTTCAACTGCACCTTGAAAAGGCTGATTACTTTTACCTACCCTCCCCAAAAAAACCCTTCACAACCAAACATCAAAACCATCCTGACCTTGCTTGTTTTCCTTTAAACTTTGTCTTTTCTCAGTCTTATAAAAGCAGACCTGTTAGCAACATCAATGCTAAGGGGATTAATAAGTGCCCAGTAGCAACACCAGTGGCAGAAATGCTGCTGGAGAGCTGTGGTGCTTGTGAAGACCCAGACTCAGCTGTCTGCATCCACATCCACCCCAGACTGCAGGGTTGGATCATACTGATTCAGAGCATGCCAGGCTAATGACTTATGTGACACATCAGCTGAGGGAGAAACCTAGTTATGCACACAGTGGCATCAGCTCTGCTGGCTGCTAAGTCCTCATGGCTGGTCAGTGCATTCGTGAGCATTTCTTCAGGTAAGCACACCTGAAACAGTGTCTGTGTTTCTCTCCATCACATGGACATTACCTGTATCTGAATACCTCTGTCTCCAGTATATCTTGCAGCATCTTCATAGAGTACTCTTTTAGACAGGAAACAAAGGAAGAATAAGCAAGAGATGCTAAGGTCACAGAAACTGAGATAGCACATATCCATCTTTCCCAGCTGCTTCACTACTGAGCAGCCCTACCTCTCTCAGCTGAAGCCCATAAATTCCTGGCAATTGTGAGTGTGTAGAACACCATGTTTTATTTTTATCATGTTTTCGGGGGTATTTGGCTACTCTGCACAAGATGAAAGTTAAACGAATAAGAAGGGTAGGAGCATGCAGTTTGATTCACCCAAGGCATTTGTGCAAAGGGTAGAGCGAGCTGTGGACATGGTATCTTGTACTGCAAAACACTATTTGCTTTCAGCTTTAAACCAAGACTGACTGCTTCCCAGTCAGTGGGACACTGGCTGTTTTTAAGCATTAGTTTCTTATCAGAACATGCAAGTAATGTCCAAAGAGATAGTACCCAAACAGGAAACGTGATGCCTTGCATTTCTGTCCAGAGCATTTGCTGTAAAGCAACAGCTGGCTTGAAGTTACAGCAGGAATAAAGCTATTTGTCAGCTCAGCTGATGAAAATGGCCTGTTGTTCGCAGCATGCATTTCTTGGTCAGGGTGGCCATGAACAATGGCCTTTTTATGATATATGGGCTTGCTCCTCAGCAGCTGCCAGAGATGGACAACAGCCCCATTTACCTTTCATCCTAGCCTTGTTAAAACAGCCTTCTTGCCTTGAACATGGGAGTCCACTTTCTATTTGGACCATGCCAAATGCTCTGAACCACCTGTGTTGAAGGCAGGCCTCCAGGAATCCCACCACAAAGCACAGTCCGCGCTGGGCTTGGGCTTCACACATTGTTGCAGTTATAGAAATAAAGAGGAAATCAGCCAACTTTTCCTCTTATCCATCAGCAACACTTGTATCATTGTCGGATGCTGTACAGACACACGGAAAGACAAGACCCCCTTCTTCTGACCCAAAGAGATGGGCAGAGGAACACTCTCCCCCATTTGCAACCAGGCAACTGAAATGTGAAGAGCCTTATCCAGGCACACACAGGAAATCAGTGGCAGATCCAGGAAGCCTGAATCCAGGAACTGGGCCCCTGTCTAGTGCTCTAGACAGCAAGGCAGTCCTTCCTAGCTGCACCAACACAAATAAGAGGTTAATGGTACGGTTTTAATGGCATCTAAATGTGGCATTTCCCCAGCTAAGTCTTGTGGAAATAGCATACTAAACACATTGGTTCTAGTTCTTTAATCAGCCAATGTATTGAAAGTACGCTAATCTCAAATCTAATTTGTTTTAAATATGCTGATTTTCACTGGGTCAGAATTTGGCCTGTACACATCAGTGAGGATTTCTGCAGACAGTGCCTGTAGACTGCAACTTAAGTCACATGCAGTGAGGAGATTCCTTCTATTCAGCAGTACCCAAACATGACTGCAGCAGGTCCTAGCAGGATAAATTATTCCAACTGTTCTCTCATTTCTTTCCCTAGACACTGCTGGAACAGCTTTGCTGCAGAACAAGTGAAGCAAGAGAACTACCAGGTCAATGAAAGCAACAGGGAGGTCTAAGCTGTGTTCAACAGCCAAGCTCTTCCACAGACAGGTTGTCAACATTCAACTGACCACCTTGTCATTTGGCAAAGGCAGATGATACCTTCAGGGCACTCACACTGAATGAAGAATTGAACTTTAAACTTACACCATGAAAGTCACAAACCTGTTCAGCAGAGGGGTCCCTTCTCATGAAGCACAGCACAACAAAGCTGTGCCAGCATCCAAGGGCAAGTACCCACAGCAAGGTGTCTTCAAAGCAGAAGGGCATGTGGGCTCACATGTGTAGGCAGCACAGATACCCAGGAACCCTCGAGACCATCTCAATGGCAAGCCAAGCAGGGGATTAAAAAAGTAAAAATCATAGAGCGCTTTGGAAAACCTGACTTATCTGGAACAAATCTGTTCATGGATCATCTCATAGCCCATCCATAGGGCTGGAACCAAAGTGATGGAGAAAGGCTGCAACGCCTGACTATAGAACATGAATGAACTGGGAGGTTGTCAGACCTCCGAACCTTTCCAAAGGTTTTTCCATGTAAGGCAGTGCCACATTAGGTTTCAAGGTTCAGAACACATGGTTCAGGACACAATGATAGAGCTGGAGAGCAAATCTTTTCCATCCACTCTGTTTCTGTATTGCACAAATGCACAGCAATATAATTTGGTTCTTTATGCTTTTCTCTCAGTGGAACCAGCCCATCACTGGCACAACAGGACAGCCACTGGCACAGATAGAGTTCCAGGTGACAGTGACCCAAGGCTTGCAGCCCTTGGTGACACTTTTCAGTGCATTTTGAAATGGGTAGAGAAACTCAGGAAGGTATTTTAATGGATGGTTTTTATCCTTTTGACTTGGAACTGGTCTCTGAAGGGATTTATAAAAGGTAGAAACATTTAACACAGAGGATATCAGTGACTTGTAGCTAGCAGTCCCATGCAAAACCCTTTCAGAAGACATCCTCTTGTCACAGTGCAATATGAGGAGGCACAAATCCCCCACACCAGCCAAATCACTAAGACAGAGCAAAAAACCCCTGCCAACATCTTCTGTGAACAGACTCTTGTGTGTCCACAGCCTGGCAGAAAGCTGCAGCAATACATTGAAAAGAGCAATACAATCGGCACCACACCACAGAAGTAAGGAATTTCTGCTCAATTCTAATCTCCATAACAACAGAGAAGAAGGAAAATTTGCACAAGATGTAAAAACAACAGGTCAAGCAGGTCTGCCTTTGTATTTTGCTCCCTCTTCTCCTTTGTTCCTCTATTTACAGGACTAGCAAGTCCCCTTTATTTCTCATTTCCTTTCCAAGCATTCTGGTTGCTTACCCAGCCTCTCAGGACCTGACTGCACCAGAGCTGATGTAAAAGCTCTTCTTCTGTAAAGTGTTATCTCCAAAAGAATGTAGGCAATACTGTTCTTATAAGCCCCATTAGTTTTTAGGACTCCCAGCTGTGGATTCAACAAGTATTAGCCCAGGATGCTGAAGCAGATGTTGAGGATCAGCCTAATACTGGTAAAACCAACTGTAACAAGCTCACAGCAACGACTAGCATTGCAGGCCCTGATGTGGTTAGCTATTTTATAGGATATATATGCAAGCAAGTGTTAAACTAGCAAGCTTTGGTACAGACAAGTGCTGTAGTTCTGTTATCAGTACTGGTAGCAGAGTCTGCTATCAGTAGTTGATTTTCCAGCAGAGTTTGAGATGGCGCTGAATCCTATGGCACTAGAAAAACCTGCTGGAGCCACTGAGCTGGGCCAGTTGTGAAAGCTAGATTGATACATCCATGTTCCACTGATGTTAAACCCCTACCAAGACTCCTATGAGGAGGGTGCAGCTGTGCTGAGTAAACCAAAGCATGGTGGGGCTGGGGAAGGAGCCATCACTCTGTGCCCTGTCCTGTGCTACCCGCAGCCAGCTCAGCACCCTGCTGGCTCCATCTGATCGTGTGAAGAAACTGAATTACTGAGGAGCCACTGGATGCGAAATCTGTTCCCATTTGCTTTCCAAAGAAATCTGATCTGTGGAGACATCTCAGAGAACTCTTCCCAATTGATCCTGTGATCACAATCACTGGGAGTAATTTATAGGCAAAAGTTACAGGAGGCTTATAGGGTGAGTGCTTGACCTGGTAGTGAAGGTACGCCATGTAGATGCTCATGTACCTAAGAGTCGGGACACTGAAGAACATCAGAATAACCAACAAGTGGATAAAGCTGCTAAGATTGAAGTGGCTCAAATGGACTTAGATTGGC
>JAVHNF010024048.1:0-11449 GCA_034783455.1 Micropsitta finschii | reverse complement strand
TAGCAGCAGAGCGAATAGAGCATGCACGTTTGCATTCTCCTTCCACATCGAAGGACCAGGGACAGAAAGCTGGTGCTTTGCCAGTTTTCCTTGTGAAGGTGGGATAATTTGGGCATGGTGGTAACTGCAGAGCATTGCCTGTCCCACCAAAGCTACTGATGGTTGGCACGTGGTGCTTCGAGTCCAGCTAGTAGAAAAAACACATCCTTAATGTTTTTGTGTTAAGTGTAACGTTCAACTGTTACAATAAACAGCACTGCCAGGGGAGCAGGAACTTTATAAACAGCTAATAAATTATAGAGTGGGAATAAATTGGACTTTTTCAGTTGTTACTCAGCTGAATTTGACTGGGTGTGCTGTGGCCATGTCTAAAGATTGCACAGCAAGACAGGAAATGAGCTTGCTACCACCACTACTTTTCTTTAGCCAATTCAGAAAACTGAAAATATCGTTCTTAGAAGCAGAAACTCCATTTTTTGTATAGAAATCGTACGATTCTATGACATTAAGAATGTCATTTCTGATGACTTCGCATGAAGAATAGTCCTCTTAGCTTTACATGACTCAATGGCAACTTTTGAGTGCAAAAAAACAACTCACCGTGCTGGTACTGAGCTTTTTCCCCTCACTATGTTTTGTACCAAATTTCCAGGCATGCAGTTTATTTACAATGAACACTGAGATCATAACCCAGGATGAAACTAATAATTCCATTACACTGCTCATCAGATTTGCAGACAGTAGCACAACCAAGGCACTGACTTTGAATCAAGACTTCAGCGTTCTCTAACCCTTATAGCTGCAGCAGGGTATTTTATCTATGTATATCTACATAAAATTACAGCAGATGCCATATGAATACACAAATAAAAGCCATACAAACCCCTTACGAGCTTGTTCCAGTCTTTCAAACTAACCAAATACAGTATTCAAAATGGTTTGTGTGTAACATAGGGAAATGATCTATCACATAGCAAGTCACCTGGAAGTCTCTGACAGCATAACCATGTCTCTAATGTTACTACAGGGTAGAGGAAAACTGTTGGAACCTTCAAGGTACATATTTACTATCTCACAAATGTGTTTATCCACAGGTATTTGCTACCTGGGGAGCCTGCTTTATTCAGAGCCCTCCCCAAGAAGACAATCCTTACGGTTAATAATTTTGTAGTAACAGAAAGCACCAGGAGACAGTGAGTACATGGGCATCGTAAAGAGCTTTCTGTGCAGCTCAAGAGAACACCAAGCACTTCCTACATCACCAGTGCCACGCTGAATTCAAACATCAAACCCTCCTCTAGGCCCCTTTTGCCTTAGTTGTTTATATGCTGTACTCAGAAAACCAGACCTACCTTTGCAGTTCTGTTGATTCTCACGCTTTCATCCATTGCTGTCATTCACATCACTTGGAGCACTGCAGATAACCACAGCAGAAAAGAGAGACTCTGCCTTTGCCCAGTCTCCCTGTGTTAGGAGCTACATCTCGAGAAAGCACATCTGCATTTAGGAACTTGTAGAAAAGATTCTTATAAAAGGCAATTTCTGTGATAACAGCCACGATTACAAGGGACAGAGCACAAACCAGAAAAGTCCCGTTAGCATCTGCAAGTGAGAAAAAGAGCCTGTCTGCAAGTGGAATTTTCCTTGGTCTCACTGTCACCAACTTGTCGCAATTAACCGCAGTCAGAAGTCTCACCCTTTGGGTTTGCTGCATGTTCCTGTATTTCCTCTTTTAGAAATGGAATGAACACAAGAATGATACGTACCACAAGGGCTGCACAGTGCTTGATGGAAATAGGACTGCTACAGCGGTATCAGTTCAGGATTTTGAAGCCAGCAGTTTTTATGCCTTTCAAAGACACTGATAAAGGTTTGTTTATAAAGGGGCTTTGGGAAAACCTTACACGTTGCCATCCACTCCTGGGGTGCGTGCTGTGAAAGATTCCCCCCAGCTGCACCAAGGCTTACAAGGGAACGCATTTGACTCCTGGCTTGCAGCAGCCAGTCAGTGAGTAGAGCGGTTGTGCTGCACCAAGTTTGAAGGGTCCCTTACAGCCAGCCAAAGAACCTCCTAACCTGAGCTACAACCATTGTAACTACTTTTCCTTTACTGCACTTCACATTTTCCTGGGATTCAGTCTCATTGGCAGCTGTCATGGAAAGCCAGGCTGTGTGTCCATGAAATGAGAAATATTCATCCCAGTCCCTAACCCCCTCTTCAGTATAGTTTGAAATCTGTTTAAAAGGGTGGCAAATTAGCCTAATTCCAGAAGGAGTCCTATAGGAAAGATTTTCCCTAGAGATGGGTGCCAATCAGTCAGTGCGCTGAGGAATGCTGAAGGCTGAGAGTTGCAAATCCGTAGTTACAGTTGTCTCCAAAGCTGCTTTCACACCAGCATGGCTCTCTGGCCGAACATATTAGCTGTGGCATCATCTCACCACACTTCCGTGACAGCTTCTTCCAAGGAGAAGCAAGAGTAGGTTACACACCAGACAGACACAACAGACCTTTAGACAGGTGATGGAGGCTTTCTTGAGGAGGTGGTAAATCCAGAGTATGACAGCACTACTCTAGGATGTAGCTACTGAGAGGTACAGACTGCAAAACTCATGAAGGGCAAATGGCTGCAGTGGAGTTTCAACTGATGAATACAGTTTGTGTGTGTGAAGCTTCTCTGACAATAAGTATGATCACATAAACAATGTTTATTGAGATACTTGCAGACTTGCACAGCAGAAGGATGCATTCCCTCCAAGCAAATGCAGATCAGAGTGGCTACATGTGCACAACCTTGTTCTCCACAAGGCAGCTACAGCTCCTCTTCACTTACACCGTTGCTTGCTCCCAGTGCTGTATAGCAGCCTTGCCCCCCCAGCCACCTTCAGACCACCACTAGGATGCTGCAGCACTAAACCATTTTGCTCCAGGATTGCATTATCTACTCAAAGAGGATGAGTTTAAGTTTCTTTCAGCCCTCAAATCCTTAAACAGAAACCCACAAACTTCTGGCCTCAAGCAAGATGATGTATGATATGAAAAGTAAGAAAGGTGCCAATGGCAGGATGTTCTTGTGTTAAATAAATAGAACTATTTCTACATTTTACAACTACATTTCTATATACTGTAACTACTATTTTAAATCGTGATTTTAAAATAGAGTCCAAACACCAGTAATAAATGTGTTGCTTAGGGACAACATCTTTAATGGAACTAACATGAATTCAGCACTCCCCTCAACATTGCCAGTGCTTATCAGCAGGCGGGCTGCAAGAAGAGGGTGGCTATCACTGGCTGAACAGAGTGTGTCAACCACTGTGTGTCAGGACTTCCCTCTTCCCTCCCACCAAACTCTGGTTCTCCTTGTTTCTCCACGAAAAGAGGCACTAGAACTGCTATCTCATGCCTCCCATTTTTCTCAAGTTTTAGACACATGAAGGAAGGCAAGGGAGGCAAAAAGAACATTGCTGAGCGTAAGGAATACTTCCAGAGCAGCAGCTTTTAAGAGAAAAAATTACATTTTTTTAAAAACCAATCCCATACACTGCGAATGTACAGCTGAGTCTGATTCAGATGTAACACAACAAATGAATTCATCAAGCTTCAACATACCCCCAGACACAGCTTTCCACTACTGATTTTCTTCTTTGTTATACAGAAAACTAATACATTTCCTTCGTATATTAAATAACTTTTTAAAAGGTAATTTTTATTTAAATACAGACACAAAACTTGTACCCTCATCAGCCCCTGATGAACATCAGTGGGACTGGGGAGTTAATCCAGCAGCGAGAATAATCTTACATTTAAAAATCCTCATGAAGGCAAGTGCTGAGCGTTTGTCTAGAGGAAGCCTCCGAAATATGAAGCCCAAGAGCACTGTGCAAAGATGCCTCAATCAATACATTTAAACCTTGGCACAGGCAACTCTCTGTAAAATAAGTAGTGAATTTTCAAACTTACAGGTTTAAGCACAGCTCCTTAATGATCTGTACTCCTGCTGAATGGGACGAGGTCTGGGAAACTTGGACTATAGTGGTAACAAGGAGAAGAAACACTGAGTCTGGGTTTCTGGAGAATGAATTAAAAAATGTAATTCAAGTCCTGTGTAAAAGAATGAAAACAGCTCAATAAAATGAAGCAAAATGACATTTCTGAGGTACACATACAAAAATTAATATGCACAACAGCTTCTTGGATAGGATACTAAAGGTCTCAATGGCAAAATTATTCTCATTTTCACACGCCACAGCACATTTTACATTTGCAATGTAGATATTTCTTGGAAATACCATGAATTCATTTTGAGATCACACTTGTCAAGATAAATTCAAAACAAGACCCGATTTTAAGTCTGAGCTTTAATACCAGAACTAAAACACCATTTCTGGAATTCATCTAAACAGCTTAACATCCTGTTTCAAGTTCTTACGGCACAAAACTGGCTCAGAACTGAAGGGGCACTTGGAAAATAACTGAAAAGAAAAAAAAATACACCAAAGGGGTATTTTTTTGGAGGGGGGGCTCCAGACAAAAAGATACAAAACAGCTTTACAAAGAATGATCAGAACTGAAGGCAGCTTAAGGCTTCATTAAAGTATTTGCCAAGTTCTGCTGTTACTTGTGTAACCCATTCTTTAAACAGACTTCAGTGGGATTGCACAGATACAGTGCACAGCAAAACTGGCTCACACTGCCCAGTTTGAGCAAGATACAGTCACATTATTGTTTTGTGGGATTTAGAAAGACAGGAAAACAAGTTTAATCCTTTCTGCAAGGATCATTTTATTCTTTGCCCCCCCCCCCCCTTCCCCTCTCCACTCCTTGAGTACAATTGGAGATGACTGACAAAAAATTGATGCCACACACACTAATAAAAAAAATTAGCATGGGGCAAAACTCTCAGTATTTTGATATTGTTTCTGCCACACTTGACAGAATGAAAGACCAGACACAGCACAGCTTTCTTGTAGGCATCTGTCGGCAGTACAATCAATACAAAATCATAAAATCAAACTGGAGCATCACTGTTTTATAAAGAAGTCCTTAGTCTGTCGTTGACCTTCTGTACCAGAATCTAGCCCTGTAGTCGTCGCTGCAGGTCATGAAGCCAGGATTGGTAGGAGAGTGGACAATGCAACGGACAATGCTGTTGTGCCCCAGAGAAAGAAGATTTCTCCTTTCAGCAGTTCTTGAGTCCCAGCAGCAGAGACTTATGGTCCTTTCATCTGGAAGCAGCACATAATCTTCTGTGTGGTTGAAGACAGCTTGTGTCCTGTGTACTTGTCGTCCACTCAAACCAGCTCCTAAATACATGCAGCAAAATATTAACGTAGATAGGATCAGTTTTTGGAAGCTTCCAAAGATCTAAGAACAAACCTCCCATAAGTATCGATTTCTGCAGTCTATAAAGGAGCCTTATTTTCTCAGTCTACTGCTTCCACATACAACAGGTGAGTCAATAATGAACAGTTAATATACACGGTACATTCTAAAACTTCTTAAAGGACAGAAAGATTAACTACTCCAGCTGTGCCAGACAAGTCCAGCCACTCACTATGAGTGCAGTCACTTAACTTTAAAAGCACTTTTGCCTTATATATTTTGTATGAGGTTTACAGCTGTAACTAAGGCGAAAAACCACAGTCAAATACACCAATTCTCATTACCAAAGACAACTCTTGGTTTTAATATATATATCATATGGCACTGTATGACTTAACTTGGCCATACTTCCCCTCCAAACCCTTCAAATAAAAATTGTAGTTTCCTATATAGGCATTTACTCTGCAATGCACACACCTGCATCCTACCTAGTATGTTGCCAAAGTTTATCAAGGAGGTGCTGCACTCTGCTGGTTGAGAGCAGATACAGCTAGCATACAGAAAAGGACCATACACATCCCAAAAGCTGATATAAAACGTTTTCAACATTCTCTCGTCTTTTATGCTATGACTTCTAATGCTTAAACACATTACTGCTTGACTCAAAAGCTTCCCTGTCACTTAGCTGCTATCATATGCAAAGCTTACGCATCCTTCACCATGTAAGTCCTGCAGAGATCAAAGCATGGTATTGCCAGAATGCTCTGAGTAGGACCACCTTGAATACAATTGAAAGGAAACCAACCAGATGTAGCTATTTTAGAATACTGCCATGTCTTACTAGAGCCATCTTTTGCACAAGAGTCTAACTGTTAAATGAACTGCCACAAAGTAGGCTCAATTACCCATGTCCGAGTGGTTGCTCTGAGGGAACGTGGACTACTCTAGCCAGAAATGGATCAGGTGTTGGTTTTGACCCTTCCAGTTTAAGCTGTGCCCCTACTCTAGCTGGAAAAGTGATGACATATTTTTGTTTTAATAATTACTGTTTCTAAACTCTCTCCACAAGTGGTCTTCAGGGCAGTGCTCCTTCTTACTTCCCCCTAATTTAGTCACAACTTCCCTCCAAAGCAATGGCATAACAGTGCCAGAAAAGATTCCAAAATGCACTCAAACTAAATACATTTACACTGACTGACATACAGGAATCACAGTTTCTCTTCTGGAATTAGTCTACTTAAATGTTTTCAAAAGCTTGGGGCAATTTAACCTCAAAGCAGCAGTTTCCCAGTGCCTTTAAGAACTCTTGTTCCTCTGACAATATTATCACCCCTGCCGTGGGTTAATACCTGAAAGAGAAGGTACTTGGAAGGTCACCTGCCACATACCTGTGTATTTGACCAGTGTTCGACCAGTGGATATCTCCCATAGTTTAGCTACAGAGTCTTTTCCACTTGACAAGATATACTTTGAGTTTTTTGAAAAAATAGCAGAGCAGACTTCAGCTCCATCATGTGCCTTCTCAAAAGTAGTGATGCAGCGATTTGAAACACCATCCCATAGTTTGATGCATCCATCCTTACTTCCCGTCACATACATGTTTGCACTTGTGTTGTAATTTACTGAACATATGGCATCAGTGTGCTGATCTTGAGGATTGCAAGACACAAAACACTGGAAAGTATTGATATCATACAGTCGTAGAGTAGGGTGCTGGGTACCAACAAGTATGAAATCTCCAGAAGGGTGAAAAGAAATTGAGCGCAACATCTCTGCCTCCTGTTTGATCAAAAATACATAATTGGTATAAGAAAAAAGTCTGAAATGGAAGTGTCAATTCTGGTGGTATTGAAGTGCTAAAAACCTGGTTAAATTATCAGTTAGCACAATGTGTTCTGCTTTTCTCAAAACCGAAAATGCTTCCCATAGGATTAAAATGACAGGCTGCCTTAGTTTTTGTCCTGAAGCAGCTTGCAATGCCTGCTCATTTTTGGGATATTGCACAAGAGTGACAAGAGGTTCTGTCAGCCAGTCACAAACCCCAGAGCCCACCACCATATAATTCCAAACTCCTCCAAAAGAAAGATAATATAATTGACATCAGAGTTACCCAGATCAGATCTGATTTAAATTAACAAAAAGTAGACAGGCACTAGATCCAAGGAACGTAGGTATCCATTATGCATGAACTCTTAACATGTAATTACCATAATATCTCCACATTTTGTATCTGAATACTCCTACAAACCTAAGCACTTACAAACCCAGACACAGTTCAGGTTACTGATACCTTAAGTACATATACATTCAAGCTTTGGTTGCTCTGAACTGGTATCGTATCTAACCTGTATGTATTTGAAGGCTCTTTTGGCAGAAGGTTTTGAATAATCAAACAATTTAAGTGTGTAGTCCCTTGAACCAGATGCTAGGATCTGTTCTGTTGGATGAAAAGCTAAACACGTAACTTCATCCACATGATCATACAGAGTCCGAATAACAGGATGATTTTCCATGTTTTGCTGTGCTGTCTCATTCATCATGACCTACAAAGAACATTCAACAAGTCAGTGTTAGAAAGCAGACACGGTTTTTAACAGAACAAGTAGGTTTTATGCTTGCCAGAGCAGCCAAACAACAACTGCATTTCTGACACATGCCTAGGCACGTATCACCATTATCTCAGTTATTTGAAGGCCCATCAGATACTGTTATATAAGATCCCTGTATCTTTACAAAGGTCAACTGACTTGCTCAAGGACACGCTAGCTTCAGCAGCAGAGAATGGGTGCAAGAAAACATACCACTGCCATAAGTAGCCCAAACCAAAACACTGTGTTGTTGTAAGAATTAAGGGACACTGTACCAAGTGGGAAAACTGCAACTTCTACTCACAGGATACAGCTGAGAATTTGGTGTGCACTCTGCACAAAACCACCCCAACTCACCCACTTCCAAACTGCTACCATGCTAGAGAAAAAAAAATGATGCAAATAAACACGTATTATGTGAAACAGTTCTGAAACAGCCACTAGAGGCTGTGGAGGCCAAAGGTACAAGTAGGCTCAAAAAAGAACTGGGCTCATACAGTATAACAATTATCATCATCTATTAGAAGCAAGTTCTGGCTCAATTCTCAAGACTGCTGCCAGAAGTTACACAGGTATACTTGCCCTATTTCTTCTTCCTTCTCTTCAAGCGTACTTTATGTGCTGCTGCTGGAGTAGGAAATACGGCGAGACAGAACCCACTGAGCCAGTCACAAGGCACAGACACGGCATGAAACAGACAGCACCTCAAGAATTCACACAGTGGTTACGATTCAAGTCATATTTTACCTCAATAGGCATAGCACTTTTGGCCAACATTCTCTCTGTATCAAGAATTTTTATTGAGGCATCAGCAGATCCTGTAGCTATTAACTGTCCATCTCTGCTATACGTAGCTACACGACACGGCCCTTTGTGAGATGTGACATAACAAGTCTCATATTCAGAAGCCTCAGGAGACATGGTCTGTACATCTGCATCAAATTCCAAGTCAATTCCTGTGCCTGGAGCTACTGTATCTGACCGTCCAATTGCATACTGAACAGCACTGTCATCGTTCTCCATTCCTGAAAGACAGAAGTTGATGCACTTAAACCAGGTTAACCTTCTCCTTAAACAGATAGGCTGTGGCCCTATATGCTACAGGCTTTGGTAACAGTTACAAGTCAGGTTTTGAGAGACAGCTCCTGGTGAACAAGGCTAAGCTAGCAGAGCAGATTTAGTGACACAGCAGTACTTCTCATAAGAAATGAGAGCTAATTTGGCTACTCTAGAGCAGAACACAGCTCTCAAAATTAACTGTGAAAATACAAGCAGCAAATACTGTAGAATGTCAGTAGAATGACAAATGCACTGACAATCAAGTCTCTGAAGCCACTGGCAGCTTTTCACAGAGGAAGAAACAAGCTCCAGCACTGTTACATGAGATTTAAAATAAAAGACTGAAGCATTTACTAATTCTTCTCCTTTCTGTTTCACTGCATTGAAGGAAAAAACCCTCTCCTCCAGCAACTACTGCAGCACTGCAAACTGAAATATTTACTCCTCTTCACACCCACCCTATAGATTTTTACTTATTTCCAGGATGCATCTGCAAAGGCAGTTCAGCACTGGAAGTGGTAACAGAGCAGACACAAAAATTTCCAGCTATGTGCCCAACTTTGATCATTGATCCATCAAATGCAAATTTTTCTTGCTTTCATCTACAAATTGCAAGTCTAACATTCTTATTTCAGACACAGGGCTTCGCATATTTATACCCTTGGAAGTCAACTAGTTCAGGCAGCAAAACCAGTTGAGTAACAATAAAATGATGGCATGGCTAGATCTCTTCCAGTATTTTAAGTCAGTCTGTTTCAACAGCAGCTCTGGTGTTGTGATTACATACTGTGGCACAGATGTACTTTCAGAGAGAAAAATACACAGAGCGAGAACAGGCAATACCTCTGTTGAAACCCTAGATTGTGAAGCTAGTTTTCGTGAGACTGCTATACCAAGGCTAGCAAAGACTGCCAATGGAATGGCTTGCTCCCTTTCCAGCACTGTCAGGAAGAATCATGTAGAAAATATGTCTAAAGTTGGCACAGAACTGTGTGGGTCTCGCACAGAACTGTTAGGTCTGTGGACGCAGTGATCCTTTTTACTGGAATGTGCTTTTAGAAGGTTGCCAGTCACCCAGGACCTTGAGCAAGTATTCTTATGTGCTACAGAAGTGCAAACAAAGGGATTTTGACTATGTGATGTTTTGCTTTTAATGCATACTAAACAATGAAACACAGAGCGAGAATGCCCTTCAAAAAAGACACAGAGGCAAAGGCTTTATCTAAGTATGCGAAGTGTTATGCTATTACTAGACATAACCATTGCATAAAAGACACATTGTCAGTAACTCTAACCTCTAATTCACAAGGATTTAAACTAGAAATTTAGAAGCTAGACTTTTATGTTAGCTTTTTATTGCAGCTTACCTAACTTAATTAGGTGCAGCAGTTGTTCAGATGGTGCACAAACTGATTGTGGTTTTATCTCATTTATCAAGCCATTGGCAATATTTATGTATCCATCATATAACAGCTGACTAATTATCAGTTTATAAAGTTGCTGACGGTCTTTCAAACTGACTTTTGTTCTATACATTGTGAGCAAGGAATGCCTTGGAGGGGCCTGAAATAAATAAAGAAGAAAAATTACACACAATAGAGTCTCACGAAAAAAGCACAACCTTCAAATAAAGCACATTCTGCCCAATTTCAGTGCAGACACCTTTATTTAGGTAAGAATCAGAGACATTAAACTGAAAGGAAAAAAAAAAAAAGGCAAGGAAAAACCTGTTGCACTTGTTTGCTGTAGAAATTAAAACCTCACCAATAAACAGAGAACGAAATGTATATTAAGGAGCAATAGAGAAGACAGAAATAATGCAGCATTAGTTAGCAGAATGATTCTGTCAAGGCCTTTCACTGAGCCCCGCCGGAAGGCAGCCCCGGGCACTGGGAAGGGGATCAACCCAAACCACGCACGGCAGCCCAACGCTGGCACCTTCCCGCCGCCCCGACCCGCTCCCGCCCTCTCTTTCATCCCGGGACACCGCATCCTCCCCACCGCCCGCAAACCCTCTCTGAGCCCCGGGCTGCACGGCCCGTAACCGGCTCTGGGGACCAATAACCGGGCAGCGAGGGGGCGTGGGGGAAAAGGGGTTGAATGAGGGCGGGGAGTGCTTAGCTGGAGCACTGCGGCCACAGTACGCGGGCTTCCAGCGCCGGGGGAGGGACGGCCAGCTCCGGGCGGGAGCTGCCGAGGGCGAGGCCCGGCCGGAGTAGCGGAGCTGAAGGCGAAGGACAGCGCGGCGCGGCCCCCGTACCTACCGACCCTTCCTTCTGCCTCCCTCGCTCTCCCCCTAAAATGGCGACCGGAGCCCTGAGCGCATCGATGGGCGGCGGCGGCAAAGGAGGAGGCGGCGGCGGCGGCCGAGACCGAAGAATGCTCCTCCGCGAAGGCTGCTGCATCGAGCGCCCGCAGATCGATTGGAGGCGACTCTTGAAGGGAGAGAATCGCAACATCACATGACCGCCACACCACG
>JAVHNF010024045.1:8438-19519 GCA_034783455.1 Micropsitta finschii | reverse complement strand
TTGCATCTAAAAACCACAGTTAAATAGTACCTTTAAATAGTTTTTCACATCATGAAATTCATGGACCTATTCAAAGGCTGAAACTCTGCATAATCCACACAAATGACCCAGAAACTTCATATATTTCCCCAGGCATTTGGCGTTCACCCTGATCATTACAAATCAAATGCCAATGCTGCGGGTTTAATGCAAAAGGGATTATATAGAGATTATCTTCTATAGAGAGTATTATTATTATCTGTTTCTATAATGTCTAAGACAATCTGGAGATCATATATTTATTGACTTTCACTGCCACATGGCCACCTCATTCTTTGAAGTTTGTTCAAGAACTTCCACCCAAACTGGTATTTCTGAATCCAAGTTCCTAGTTCCTCATGCCATATATTAAAAAGATGGTCCATGGAAAGGAATTCCTTATTTAGAGAAATAACAGTGGTTTTTGTAAAAAAAAAATAAAAATAAATAAGTTGCCTCTTGTCAGTACTGCCTGGAATCCAAATTACAAACTTTCAAACTCCTCAATGTTATCTGAAGCCTCTACCACACAACACAGCAGGCTATGGGGATTTTGCTTCCAGTCAGAGTGGGAAACAAAGCCATTTTCCAATTATACCATGCCTGAAGTACTCAGCTTATTATTGGAATTCCATAGTCACCAGCTATCAATCATGATTAGCATACTATAATGGCATTTATTTTTTTCCCATGGGACATTAGGTGTCCCAAAAGTGTACTATAGCAATTATGTTTAATTTAAATGTTGCTTTTTCTACATCTTACAGTCTAAGTCATTAATTTTCCATCTCTGTGGAAAATCAGTTATATAATAAAAGTGTACTTCTGTTACCACCAACTTGGTGTTGCACTGGTAACCACAGCTCTGAATGAGTCCATAATGCCAGGCGAGAGATGTTTCTTAGGAATGTTAATGACAGTCTAATGAATAAGAGTTAGATTTTTAAAATAGGAAAGGAATGAACACTAGGTGAAATTAATGAAAAACAATAAAGGCAAGACATGTTATTAATGGGAAATGGTGACAGTAAAATGAATGGTATCGTGTTCATCACATGATTATCAATTCACTATTCTATGATTTTATGATTCTAAGATCTCCCTTATGAACCAATATACCAATACCAACAGAGGTCAAACACCTCCCATCACAAATTTGTTAATTTTCTGATTATGCCAAATTTTAGATTATCCCCATAGATTATCTGGAGAAATAAAGAAGTTACACAGTCTTGCTGTATCTGAATGCCCAGAGCTTACTTTCAGATCATATGAGATTTGCTTTTATTTATTTACAAGTTAGAGTTTCTTAGAGTAGTAATTTCCTGCAGAGAAAAGTTCTTCCAATTTTAATGGGCACCTCTCTGAATAGCTGTAAGATGCAAAAAAAAAAAAAAGTCCAATGTTAACAACTGGTGTTTTATTGGAAGATTATCTTATCTTCTCCAGAAACCATTTTCTTCAGTTTTCTAATATGTTATCCTATTGATTTATTTTCAGTTTCCTCATATTTATATGCTTACTTTTCATACCACAATTATATGAGGATTAAAGAATCTGAACAAGTTTTCGCCTGTTCAGACTATTTAACTTCAAAAAATGAGAACTGGAAGTTATTATTTTTGACAAGTCTTCACTCTGCAGGCTACCCATAGCTAGATAACTACCCTTGTGAAATAAATGTCTACATACAATTTATATGCATGACATTTTTTCTGTTCAAATGAAGATGTCAGCAAGATCTAAACACTTCAAGTTAGTATAAAACAATTAATCTTGCGGTTAGCAAATTTAGCAGCCTAAAATATACATGACACATCCATGGCAAGACCATCCTTATTTATAATAGAAAAATTAATCATGTTCCTATAAAACACAAATGACACCAACACTGATGCCAGTAAGTCCTACTTGAAGTCTAGAGGATTATACACTAAGATACTGAGAAGTTGTGAGAGGTAAAGTTGTTTTATTTTTTGTGCAAAATCATTTCAGACTTAAAACACAGCAGCCAGAAGCATTGCTGTTGTGCCTGTGGCACAGCACAGTTTTTTTCCTGGCAGCACAATGATCAACATCAGCTGCAACATACATGCAAAAGGCAACCAAGTGCCCCAGTAGCAAACCCACACTACTGTACCCAGTATCAGTGCAAAGGAGTTTGTCCCTAGAGCATTAGTAGCATAAATATGATTGGCAGTGACTTTTGTGCCAGAACCCAGCCTGTACTTATCCAGTCTGTCAGCTCTTTGGTTTGCATGATTTTCCATCAATTTTGCTATCCTTACAGGTTTTATCTCTAGCACTTTCCCAGACACACACCTTCTCTCAGATTTGCCTTTTTTCTTGCTGCTATACTGTATGCTGTGCTCTCTGATAGTAGGATTTAGGCAGCCCACAAATTTGCTTCCACAAATATCCACAGCTTTAATTTTAATTATAAGCATCACCGCTATGTATCAGACACTTGGCATTTTTTGGGAATTAGCCTGCTCTTTCCCAAGTCATTTCTTTCTAGTGAGTAAGTGCACATGTGTGTAAAGTTACAAATGCATATATATATATGCATGTCTGTGCACATAGAAAATAAAGAATGTTATACAAATGCCCAAACTTGTTGACCCTCTCCACACCTATTATTCTTACCATTTCCATGATCATTGTCAGACCAAAGCTTTTCTCCCTCTAGAAGTCCAGCTTTTGACACTAGAGTGAGTTCTATCACATTTACAGGAAAGGCCAATCATAAAATCATAGAATCAGCTAGGTTGAAGAAGACCTTTAAGATCAAGTCCAACCATTACCCCAGAACTCTCAGCCCACATAATGTCTTGGGAGAGGAAGATGTGTTGCACACATGCAAGGGAGGAAGAGACATGGGGTGTCAATGCACAGCAGTGGCTTCAGGCTCTGGTGGGCTTTCATATTTCTGTTTATATTGCTCACAAGCATGATAAGCATTTTTGTCTCGTTCCAGTGAATGCTATAAACATCCAGGGAGTACAGAGGAAATATGACTGATTTTAATTGCTCACAAACTCTGTCCAAGTAGTGAGCCACAGGTCACCTACCTCTGCATTCAGGTCTGAATTGAAGACATTTGGGTATTTTAACCAAATTCTGGAATTTGTGGCCATGCAATTTATCCCATGATATATCACCTTAATTCATGTGATCTATTTGTCCATGAATAGAAAAGGGAAAAAAAAAACAAAAAAACAAAAAAAAAGTTTATCTGGTTGTGTTTGCATGGGGGTGCATGCATGGGCATGCATGCAGACACACAGACTTGCTGACTAATTATGTACATCCAGACTTAGAATAAATTATCTTGGAAAGAGCAGCATTTCCAGGCTAATTCTCAAAAAAACCCCACAAAGCTGGTAGACCACAGAGGAGTTTAATTAATATAGAGCTGCAGGCATTTCCAGGATACAGTAAGTGACACAAACGTATCTCAATTTCTAAACACCAACTCATTTGCAGAGTTTCATGGCTATGCTGGGTTTTCTGGCAAAACACAAAAAGCAGTGTGCCTCCTCTACAAATCTGGTTAGATTTCTTTCTTTCCCTCCAATCCATGCTATTTAAGTTTCTCATCATTAAACAAACTTCTTGCTGAGAGCACCCTGGAGGCCAGCAAGCTGGAATGCTGCCAAATCTATTTGTAATAACCTTCAGCCCTTTGCCAAAAAGGCCTGAAACAGCCAGCACTCAGCCAAGTCAGCAACAGAAGAGCCCTCTGAGATCCCAGCCAATATATCATGGCATGTACATAGCAGGAGGCTGGAGAGAAAGTGCTTAAACCAAATCTATGGTCACATAAAGAACTATAACTCAAAATCACTACATAGTCTCAGGCACAGAAATAAACCAAAACTGAACAGACTTCAGAAAAGCATGTAGAATTCCTGAGGCTGAGATTTCTGTGAGGAAGTGGAGTACATGCAGGGTTGTTACTGCTAGTCCTTTCTCTTACCTTAGTTCATCTGAGAAATCAGAGATGGATACAGGTCCAACCAACAAACTCTGTGCATCTTTGATGCTTTAAAGCACGCATATACTCTTGATATGGAAAGAATAAGACTGTTGATAATTTCCTAAGGAAAAACTAGGTGCTTTCCATCCAGTATGTTTTCAAGCTGAACCACTGAGCATCAGGAAACTGTTCTCTCCCATGTTCTGCCACCATGCTTTTTATATTTATATCCAATGTGTTGAATTAGCTTACATATTTTGGACATCTAGTAAACAAATATTTAAAGATCCTATTTTTCTTTGTTACTTAGAACAATGGTAAGTTCTATTTCAGCACACAAGGGCTATGTTCACTTAGTCTTACAACAGCCTAGATTTCAGTGGTGCTTTTTAATGTTTAAAGGAGATCTCAAGTGATTGCTCAGTGAACTTGTCATCACAATGAGAGATGTCTTCCTGTTCAACCTGATTCAAAGAACTACAACATGCTCTCTTACTGCTGACCGCTCCTGCAGAGAATCTGCAGGGTTTGCCTGAGAGAGAACATAAATCTGTGGCCCTTTGCCCATTCAACAGCACATGCAAGGGAAAAACAAGAACATGACAATATTTAAATGCTACGAGAAGTTATCTGTGCATTGGAGAACTTCACTGGAGAAAAGTCAAAGCAGCAGATTTAATGCTTTAATCACACCCAGCCAGCACAAAAAATGGAAACGTTACTTACTGCATTTCACAAAGTCCCTTCCGGCCCATTTCCAAAAAAATATGACATGTTCCTGGGAAGGTGAAAGAGGCATTGTGCACCCTTTTCTCTCCAAACCCTGCACTCACACCAGCCGCTGGAATGCTTTGGTGCCCACAGGCACCTCACTCAGTACCAACCACTGCTGAGAGGCAAAACTTACCACTCATTTAAGTGCTCTCCAGCCAGACTCTACTCCTCAGGGTAGTTTCTTAACTGTTTGGGGACCAGGTCTCTACTGAAAATATCTAATGTAAAAAAAGCAAAAGGCACTTCACCTGGTAACAAATCAATACTACGAGCCACAGCTGCTCTTCTGCTTTTCGTTCCTCCCTCTTTCTTCTCCACTGTGGGGCTAAATACAAACTGGGAAGTAACTGGAAATTCCACATTACTTTTAATGCATTACCTATAAATGAGCACTCACTAGTTTGGAATGGAAAATAAAAACTTGAACAATTTAGCACTTCTGTCTTTGCTGAAAAATGTCAAATACTATATTTAATTAATCATCAAATATTAAATTATATAAAAAATCCTCTAAACCAGCTGATCATTCTAGAGTAGATGAAAATACAATCACCGTTATTTGCAATACGCTCACTACTTAATGGAGAACAAACAGCAATGTGTGCCATGATTTGAAGGCACAACAGTAAATGAAAACACCACAGATGATGAGCACAGAGGGTTAGCCCATGGATGTCAGCACCTGTGCCAGGGATGCAGCACATTCCCACAATGCTGCAGGCTGGGGAATGAAGCCATGGCTATCCCACTGTCCCTTCTGCCCAGGGGACACAAGCACCAGCCTCATGCACAGGCAGTTCCCTTATGAAGACATGTAACAGAGTTTGTTTGCACGCATACGGCCCAGGTTTTCATCAGTTTTTTAATGCTATATTGAAGAAATAACTCTCTAGTACTATTCTTACAGTGGAAAAGAAAAATGTTAAAGAGAAAGCAAATAAGTATAATCACATAGGTAAAAACAAGATTTCCGTATTTTTACTTGCTTATTGATTTCAGTTCTCACAAATTCTTGGTATATAGTGGCAGACCTAAAGGAAATGTGTCTGAAGCCTGCTGTTTAACTTTTGTCATTTGTTACTCTCTGTCAAAGCTCAAATTCACCCCCCAGGAAGCAGCAGCAATGCTACAGATGAAAGAATGTTGTTTGCAGTTTATGGGGCATCCCTGAGGTGGTAGAAAATAGCTCACAAACTCAGCACTGCTTAGACCGTTTGTCTATCCCAGCAGCAAAACAAATCCTTCTGAACAATCATATCACAAGAAATGAGGAGCAAGTCCTGGACAAAAAAAACAAGAGTATGCAGCTACACTTACTGTGCTTCTGGAAAAAAAAAGAAAGATAAATCTTTCTGGCCACAGCCAAGGGCCGTTGAGGAGAATCAGCTGCATTAAAAGTACCTTGAATGGAAAAGAAATGCTAGAGTGTAGGAAGAATATACAAGTCACTGCTTTGAGAATAATACACTCAACTGGAGCCAAAATCTACAAGATCAAATCTCCACACCAAAAACTATAGCAATAAATTACTCTAGTGCCATAGGAAATTAATCCTCTACAAACACTATGGCTTGTGTAGGGTAATTTCTCAGTGGTAGTCATTGCTTTCTATTATGCTGAAGAAACTTTTTGGTGACAAAAACACTTACTGAGCCTCTTGTTGCAGAAGTTTATACATAGTACCTGTCAACTGTCCTGGGACTGAAACCCAATCAGAATTATAGCAGTAAATTATAGGTTTAGTGCTAAAAAACAAATTGGTACTTCTGCAACCACTCCCTGCTTTTATTTGATTTTAGATCCTATATATGCTTTTTGTGTGTATCCTAGTTCATGGATTAACATATTTAACACTGCTGATGGTCAGAGAAAACAACCTGAGAAAAATCCTAGGTGAAACTCAAACTAGAATTCTCTGAAGATTTACAGATCATTATTTATGCAATCTTCCCTATGCCAATAAATCTCAATTAGAGGCCAGTCTCCAGAGGGAAGCCCTGGTGAATTTTCCGTGCCCATTCATCTCCACACTGCAACTGCCCAATAAACACCACTGTTGTTCTATCCTCAACCTGGGAGCAGATCTCAAGCAGCAATGTCACCTCCCAGCTATCCCAACTGCTCTCCTACCCTGTTAAACCATTTGGGTCTCATTTTCTTCTGCTCTCCCTGTAAATGCAAAGATACACCATGAAAAACGCCACTTCTGCCAATGCTATGGATGCCCAGATCTCTGGAGAGCTCTGCAAAACAGCTATTGCTGTTAGTAAACATCCTACAAAATATACACTTCAGGTAAAAAATGCCTTCACTGTTCCAATCTATCTCAAAAGGAAAGTAATTTCTCTTTCTCGCTCATTCAACATTGTTCTTTCTGCCACATAAACAAGTGCTACAGGGAAAAACATAATAAAGATCCCTCTTTAGAGAAGCAGAAAAAATTCCTTCCCTAGTAGAAAGATTCACAAAAGAAAAACCTGCACAGTGAACAACAAACAAATTAAAATTGTAAACAAAGCATACTAATGTTTTTTCTAAGTTTTCTATTTACCCTCAAAATGTTTCAGTTGCACATGGAATATTAAGTATTACATTGTCTTTAAACCAGAAGGATCATCATAATTTAAAGATAAATTTATTTTCAGGGTAAGGAAGCAGCACTCAACATTTGAACACAAGTGATTTTAATTTAACAGATAATTGACTTTGTAAGTCAAGTTTTGAAGTAGCTGGGTCTTCAGGGCTGAGGATCTGAATTTAGGAATTAAAATTACTTTTTCATATGTAAGCACCATTCTGTCTCTAACAGCATGCTCAAGGCACCTCCATAGCCACTTAGCAACTCTGAATCATGACACTTTAAGGGCATAATTATCTTTTCTAAATTATCTTTTCTAAATTATCTGGTGCAACTCAGTTCAGCGGTGAAGGACTAAGACAGCAACAAAACATCACATTTAGGGTCCATTCTTTGCTTTGGTGCTTTGCTACTGCAGCAGCTTTTGTTTCTCACACCCTGTGGCACTGTTCTTTTTTGCATGGCTGCCCATCCTTCATGAGTCTTGCGTACACTGCGTGATAAGTATCCACTCACCCGCAGCATCGCTTTGCTTATCTCAGGAGGAGAAACCAAACAGCAGCCCAGGGCCAGGCATGAGATCCTGTGGAACTCAACTAATACTATCCTCAGCAGCAGTCTCTGTATCTCTGTTGCTGTTTCTGAGAAGCTACCAGAACACCAAAGCAAATTAATTCCTCCCACACTAACATAAAGTCAAACCTTGCCAGAAGTTTACAAATCATGCAGCCATATTACACAAAATTATTTATAGTCTTAAAGCTGTAGGTGTTCTACCATATAATGAGATACCTTACCTCATAATTAAATATAAGCTACTGTCTCACAGAACACGTACTAAGGAGTATTATGTTCCAGGAATCATTCTCCCCAGTGCTTTAAAAAAAAAAGAGATTAAATTAAACTGCACGATTTGTGTAGGAAGAGAAGGAGACTGGCGTGGGGGAAGAGGGATGGTTTAGCCTTTTCAAATTCATCTCATTTGATACAGTTTATTATTAGAGACAGATAAAATTTAAGCTATTTTGGTAGACTATTGTCTGATTTGAAGGGATGATCATATATCACAAAATTTAAGTCAGGTTCATGTACTCAAATGAATGAACAACATTCAAACATTCAGAAAACCTACTACTGGAATTGTATAAGCTGAATATGTGAACATTTGTTTCAAGTACAGAAAATTATCACCAAGTTAGTTGTTTGGGGCTTTTTTCAGTGGCTAGAAAATAGCTACTATCTCATATAGCCATATAAAGTCCATTCTGCAGTTCCTAAGACCTTACTGCCATAATATCTAAGCATTTCAAAGCCTTTAGCGCCTCTGTCTTCCAAGCAAACCTAAAAGCTTTGGAAAATCTCATTGTCTAGGATAGACAAGAAAATGAAACTCCCTATATATGGGAAAAATAACAAAAATTTGAAGCCCATCCAACTCCAAATCAATGATGAGACAAAAAATATTTTTATATATATGTATATATTTCTTGGTTTTGAAAGAAAATGATCCCCAAGATACCAATGAATCAATGAAGACTTTCTAGCTCACTATGCTTCTGAGAGCATCCTCAGAAGATTTTCTGGGTGGGTAAGTCACACAGATGCATACCCAATTGCAAAGATGACTTCTGAATTCACTGAACATTTTACATTTTCTACAAAGAGAAATAAAAGCATCCTCTCTACCACAAGGAAAAGCAAAACTTTTTTCATTCAAAAAATCATTCCCACTCCAAACTAACAACCACACTACTGTGATTCTGGGGCAGAAAGAAAAGGCCCTGATTTACAGAGGGAATCATTAGGTTTGGATCACCTAATTTTGAGCCTACAGGAATAAGCCTTGCAATGCAAGTGCTGACTTTCACATTTACACTTTTTTATTATAGCCAGCACACCAGACATGATTCAGGACTACACCAAACAATAGGAAATGCAAAGGAAAGACATTTCTGAAGTCCCAGCCATTTCTTCTTGGGTTTAGCCCTGAACTCCAGCCCTGATGCAATGTCCTGGGTTCTGCACATACAGGTGCTATTATAAAACTCTATTTCAGTACCTGAAAGTCACTCCTGGGCTTCTGCACTGCAGTCATATTTTTGACAACCAGTAAGTAAATCACAGCTTTTCTCTAGCAAGGATGGGAATAAGGGGTGAACTTCTGAATGCACTTTACACAGTGATCTTCATGCAAAACACACAGCTGTTGCTTGGGAATTAGGACTTTGATTTTCATTGGAGCACCCATGTGAGCATCCAGCAGCAGGCTGTGAAAGCAGACTTATTCTTGTTCACCCTTTTAGTGTCCCTGGAGCTCCCACTGCAGTTGCCTTACATACAGATCAGGACAACGCACCCTCCTCCAGTGGCCACAGAACAGTAAAAACATAAAAATGGTGCAGAAAGTCGCAACACTAAATTAGATTTTATGTGGATATTGCAGATGTTAATTCCCCAAGACCCCTTCTTTCTTTTTTAAATGTCACTATGGTCTCCATCAGGGCAACCTGACATCTCTTTGATTTTATTGACGGACTTAGGGGGAGTTTTGCTAAGTCACTTTCGGACTCTGCACTGAATTTACATCAGAACATATTGCAGCTTCACTTATGTGTTTACCTGCTTTGTAGCTACAAGTTTTCAACTTTGGGGTTTTTTTCTTCCAAAAGGACTCCATGGTGGCAAATCCAACCAAGTTTCAGTGTGCTATCAACCTTTATTGCTGTTGCAATTCCACCTTGTTCCCAGCTGCAGAGCCATTAGAACATCTTTGTAACACTGCATTGTGAGATTTTCTTTTAATCATGAAGAGTAGAGTGATTTGGTTTGTTCCTTTGATAATACCAGATGAATGTGAGAACACTGGGATCTCCTGCTCCTCCGTTAAACTTCTAAACATCACAGGAATCCAGATAATTTGCTTGCTCATTGTTTGGAAAAGCAGAAGATTTCACCTTCATTTTAACATTTTCTGTTGAAGCCTTGTGACTTACTAAAACTGCTGGTAGCAGGCGGACAGCTATGAATGTCAAACCAGTTTCCCCTGATTATTTGTTGCCTACTAAGAAACCTGTAAGCTAATTTGATACATGCATTCATGGTTTCAGATTAGTTTTTAATGCAAAGATATCACTTTACCCTCTCAGCTGCAAAAGCAGAAAGGTACAAGAGTTCACAGCATTTCTGCCTGTTGTGTTTTTTCCCCTTTGTCAGACTTCAACTTAATTAAATCCCTTTGATTTTAAGAGGATCAGATCCAGCACAGACCCAAAAGTCTGCCCAGACCCACCCCCTTTGCCAGATGAAGGCAGCAGAAAAATGAGTAATACCAAAGACTTAATTCTGTGCAACTAAAGCGAAAAGGCCCAGTAACAACCTCTTTGTGCTTGTCCTGTAAACACGCAAGTAGGTGCAAATGACAGGCGCTAGCTCTCAGCAGTCTTTCAGGTTTGTCCCTGATGATAAAAGAGAGTTTCTAACAAGCCCAGCAGCCACCTCCAGATTGGAGCAATCAATCAATCACCAACACAAGCTCCACACAGTGCTTTCTGAGAAAACTGAAGAGCCCTAGACCATTAGGACCAGCTTTACTAATTATTTTCTCCTTGCTTTTACATCGATGATAAAATGAGCTTGTGTGAAGCTACCTAAGCCACAGCACCCTCACAGTAAAGAATTTCTTCCTTATATCCAATCTAAACTTCCCCTGTTTCAGTTTGAACCCATTACCCC
>JAVHNF010024043.1:5664-22442 GCA_034783455.1 Micropsitta finschii | reverse complement strand
CTGTTCCCAGGCTGAGAGTCAAAAACACAGCACTGCACCAGCTACTAAGAAGGAGAAAAATGACTGCTACTGCTGAACCCAGGATAATTTGTAAAATCTAGAAGCTTGCTGAGTAAATCTGCTGGTTTAAAACAGCATTTATTGGTATCTAATTTTCAGCAAAGCACACTGAATATTTTACAAAGGCATGGTTTGGGAGAATAGGGGAGACATTCATACAGAGGAGATAATCATGTCCAAAAAATGGAACTGTGGATAATAATGGCTGTTTAAATGAGGTGAAATTTTCTTTCATTTGTGCACTTTACTGTACTTCCTTGTTGCTTATTAAAACCGAGCAAATTTTATGTATTTTGCCTTCCTCATATTTGACAGTGTGATCTCACAATATTTACATGTTGACATAATTGTTACATTCTATGGGACTCATTACATATGAAGCATTTGCAAAGCTGATGTTTAAGGAAATGAATAAGCAGATTGACTTTCCAGATTGACATATTTATATGTTCATATATGTATATATTTATATATACATGTATTAATCCTATAGGCCCATTACCTCGTTCTTTGGTCGCTAAATAGCAAATTGAAGTACAGGCTTTCTGTACACCAAGTCTTTTTGAAAGCTATCCTGCAGTAAAATACATAAATATCAACTGGCAAGACCTTTTTTAAAATATATGATATATTATATATATATAAACACACTGTTGCTTTCTACTGCTCTGGAGAGATGCTGTTTTTCTAAAAATAAAAACATAAGTAGGTGTAAACATAATCAGTCAAATATCTACCTAGTCCAGTATCCTGTGTCTGTGACAGATGAATGGTGGAAATACATGAGAATGGGGTTTTCTTGGAATAATCCAGGATTAAATTTCTGCAGAAGGTGAATGGATTTCTTCAGATGGACACTGCACCAAATCATTGTGCTTAATAGCCTCCAGCACTTAAACATATATATAAATAGCCTTAAATCCAATTTTGAGATGTCCTGAACACATCTTAAGCCTATTTTTGTTAGGGTAATTTCTCAAATTAACAATTATTTTATATGTGTATATCCTGACAGGTAACCTTTCAAAGACATTTTAAATACAAAAATGGACAATATCCACAAATGAAAATAAAGATTATTAGCACTGCTGGATTGCTTGGGGTTTTTTTGTGTTTCATTTTCTCCTTTGCTCTGGAGTTGAATAGATACTTTTAACGTAATCAAATCTTACAATTTATTAAGCTGCATTGTGTCATAGGTCATTATCCTGGAAGCTAAAGACAGAATTGGTGGCCGAGTGTGGGATGACAAAACATTCAAAGGAGTCACTGTTGGAAGAGGTGCACAAATCGTCAATGGATGTGTCAACAACCCAATGGCACTAATGTGTGAGCAAGTGGGTTCCCTGCAGTGGTCATGCATTATCACTAGTGAAAAACTGTCATTAAAGCCAGGTTTGAGTGGCTGGATAAGGGTGGGAGTCCATTTTCATGGTACGATTAAAACACTGTTCTGTGGTGTAAGTAAACTCCATGTTGCTATTGTATCTTTGATAACAGCTGGGAACAAAGAAGGGCTGTAGAATGGTACATTATGTAAAGAAAAGCTCCAGCTTCAGAACCAGAAGAAACTGTTTTTCCCTTTTTCTGCAAAGGATTTGCTGTTAGAGGCTATTGCTATGTTGTCATAATATATACTTCTGTGATGGGCTTGCCTTTGCTCAGCCTCTGTATTTCTAGTTCAATTCCACACAAGTTAAGATGATTATGTCCAACAGCTACTAATATAAACACAATACAGTTAGATTTTTGTTTAGTTTGTTTCATTTGGGTGTTTTTGGACAGGAAGCTGAGTATCTCCAAGTGGAACCAGAGTATGGATTTTGTTCAGAGAGGCTTGCAAATCCAGCCTATGCTGTTTTAACTGTATAGTGCTCTATAGTGGATTAGTGGGATAGGGGATTTTTTCATGGGGATGTTTGGTTTTATTTTTTAATCATGTTTTAGTTATGAGGTGAGGAGCAATGGCTTCTGAATATCCTGGCTGCCCATCCCTTTGTGGTCATTTGATATTGTCTTTCATTCAAAGTACAACTCTATTTTGAGAATGGATCTGCAGTGGTGACCAGCAGCCTAGAGAGTTGTGAGGATATGTGAAAAACTGGAGTGCACCCTTATGTAACAGGGCCCTAGGAAGAAGTCAGCACTATTGCTATTTTCTTTAGACTGTAGAACATAAAAACATTATTATTCTGATTTAGTTCTGTTGTGTGTTTGATACAAGTTGGACAAGTAGAGCAAGGTACTCTAGAAGGTTTAATTCCAAATAATTTCTTTCTTTGCTTGCTTCTTAATAAAATTGGAAGTAATTAGCAAGCAAAATCCTGTCAGTTCCTGAATGCAGGGAACTCTTTGGGCATCAGGCAGAAGAAAATTCTGGGAAATTATTGTAATGGCTATTTAGAGAATAAGGTAAGGTAGAAATAAAGGAGACTGGTTCATCATGTTTGATGATCAGATCCAACATTTCTATATCAGCCCCTGGCCTGAGAGGAAAGCTGGAGGTAAAGTTTCTAGAAATCCCTGATAAAGAAAGGATGGATGAGGGGGGAAAAACTGAAAAATCAATGGAATGAAAAATTGTTGGTATTCCAGTTTTAGGACAATGAAAGTTTGAGTTAGTCTGACTAATTATCTAAAGTTATGGACATTTTTTAAGTGGTATCACTTAAATCTGAGGGATTTGCATTACTTTAAATAATTTGAGCAGGCGACGCACTGTAGTTTTTCAATACTTAAAAAGCAATAAAATGTCTTTTTCTTAAGCTTGGCATTAAAATGCACAAACTAGGGGAGAAATGTGACTTGATCCAAGAAGGTGGAAGAATAACAGATCCCACCATTGATAAACGTATGGACTTTCATTTCAATGCCATCCTAGATGTTGTCTCTGAGTGGAGAAAAGATAAAACTCAACATCAAGATGTTCCTCTTGGTGGTAAGTAGGAGAGGTATTGCGAAGTGAAGATGTTGGCTGTGTTCACAGACTTTTATATTAAATTGGCTTTTACAGCAGACATTTTTTAGAAGTGTATGTATATACATCTGACCTTAAATGCAACAGCAATAACCGGGCTCTGTGGAGGACTGTTGTATACACACAGACCAAATTGTCACTTGTAACTTTTAAGGAAGTCTAAGTGATAGGCTTTTACAGTACTGTGTGACTTCTAATGTAGTATCTTGTTTTCATGAGGTAGCTTTTTCAGTGTAACTAGTGGCACTAGCAGTTAAAAGGATGTGTTCCTTGCTGAAGCAGGCCATAGTTATCGACAACTCTTATACCTTTTGATTAATCTTTCTAAAAAATAGCCTGATTAAAGCCTTCTGCTGGCAAGAATTTTCCCATCTCCATTGGTAACACCTCCCACCACACTTACAGCATGCAAGCCCATTCAACAACAACAACAAAAACTTGCTGAGAAATGTCTGCCTTCCAAATCTTTCCAGCTGGATTCTGTAAGACAGAATTAGCAACTCCTGTGTTCTTCAGTGAACTCTGGATTAAATTCCTCAGCTTTTTTGGTTTTGCAAAAATTAAGCAAGGATTTATTTGCAAGGATTCTGCATTATCTTATGGTGTATTTTCCTTGAAATATCTTCTACTGTATATTGATGATAGCTAAACAATTAATTTAAATCCTGTCTCAATTGGCTAGCCTAGCTGTGCTGTCACAGTGTTTCTTTTCTTATTTTCTTTGAAATCATTTTAACCTCTATTTTACCCTAAAGCTTCCCATTTACTAGGGAAACCTGTGATCAAACAACAAAGTTGTTTATCACCAGAAAGTTCTTTCCTTTTTTTTTCTTCCTATGAGAAGAAAAACGTCTTGGTGCAAAATAGCAATAAGCATGAAAATCTTGTGATCCAGAGAACAGCATATTGAAATGTAGCAGGATTTTTGAGGAATCATGATATATCCTTGTTTTAAACATATTCTTTCACAGAAAAAATACAAGAGATCTATAAAGCCTTTATTCAGGAGTCTGGTATCCAGTTCAGTGAACTTGAAGAAAAAGTATTACAGTTCCATCTCAGTAATTTGGAGTATGCCTGTGGCAGCAACCTCTCTCAGGTGAGTTTTGACAGCTGTGTTCTGATATGGTTGAGCTTCATAGGAAATAGGGTTGGAAGCAACATTGAGAAATCATCTGATCTATCCCTAGTCCCAAAGGAAGGATCAGCTACCCCTAAACTTCCTGTGTCCCAAACATGTTCTTTAAAAGTATTGAGACACAAACTACAGTGCTGCCTTAGGTAACCTGTTGAGAGTTCATGACATACTTCCAGCGAGATCCTCCTTAACACAGAAGTTGAGAGTAGATGGTGCAGTGCAGTAGGACATCTTGCTGAGATACTGGGTGGTAGGATTCACAGGAGAGTTACTCCTCCTCAGATATTGTCCGTGACTTCTTCTGAGTTCTATGTTTAAAAACTGAGGTATTTTTGTACCTTGCTAGGTATCTTGAGAATAAATGCATTTAACTTCTGAAGTGTTCCAACACCCTGACGGTGGGCCCCAGTTCAGCACTCCTAGGTATTCTGTTGACTATGTGATACTTGGCTTTCCTTGCAACTTCAGTTTTAACCAAGCAAGTTCAGGAAATTGATATCACAGTATGATGTTTGCACTGCATTATTTACTCAGTCCTGTTGCTTGGGTTAAAGATGTTTAGAGTCAATTGTAGTGGGACAGCTGATCTGTGCAGATGCACAAATCTGAACTGAGAAGCACATAACATAATAAAAATCTGCAAGTCCGTGGGCAGTCAGTGGAAAACAGTTCGATGTGTCAAGCTTTCACACTTCATAAACACCCAAGGAAATAAGAAAAATGTTAAAATCTATCTTACTTTCAATTTTAAACTCAAAAATGAAGTAAATGCAACTGCAGTAATAGGAACTGGCATCTGAATAGCAGTTTGAGAATAGTTTCTAATTTTTTTTTTATTGCTTAGTGATATTTGCACTAAGCAATCACCACTTTTGTACTGTGAGTTTGCAGAGGTGGGGGAGGTCAATGAAAGATGTCATGGAGGAACCCCTAAAGTGACAGAAAACTTCCACTGACATCTTTCGGTATCTCATTTTTCCCTTCATGTTGGGAAATATTTTCATTTTTCTTTGAAGTTTTAAGACTGTAAAATCTGATTTCTTTGCTAGAGACAGAAAACCAAAATAAATACACTGAAATGCACCTGAAATTTTGTACTGCTTTCCTTGTTTTCTCTACGAAGCAGATCTATGAAGTACCTGCTATTGACCAACTCATATTACGACATTTCTTAATCTAGCAATTCATATGTTGTACAGTGCCCTTAGCTAAGCAAACTCTTTGGTTTTGTCAGTGTTGCCATACATTCTGGTGATACACTTTTTGGTTTTTTTTCCAGTTGTGAAAGGAATTAGGGTGGTTTCTTCTAAACTGTGGGACTTTTGATAGCAGCCATGTCACCTCACCAGTAAACACAGCTAGTTATGTTCTACCCACAGGTATCTGCACGCTCATGGGACCACAATGAATTTTTTGCACAGTTTGCTGGAGATCACACTCTTCTAACTGTGGGATATTCTGCTGTGATTGATAAACTGGCAGAAGGGCTGAACATCCGGCTGAATTTCCCAGTGAGTCTGGAAACTGTTGATGTGGTGCCTGCCTGGGATTGCTTTGAAGCACACAATCATATCTTTGTATTCTTTTGGACCCAACAAACATGTGCTTGTGATTATTTCGACTTGTCTTTAATAATAAAGAGAGGACAATTTCACCACTTCTGGAAATCCTCTTTGAGGACTGTCAGTACTTAAATGTTACAGTATGATGAGCTTATATGTTAGAATCACTATGAGTTTTGTTTTCAGGTTCCACAGAGGCTATTTTTTTCTTTTAATACTTCTTGGAAAACCTTTATTCTTCAATTCCTAGTTTTCAGACTGGTGCTGTATTTGCTACTGTCTGATTTTGCATTGCATAGGTATATTTTTGTAGTATAACTTCCTTCAATTTGTCTCTCAACAGGTACAGACTATTGACTATTCTGGTGAGGAAGTACAGGTCACTACTGCAGATGGAACAGTGTGGACAACACAAAAGGTACCTAATATGCTTCAAGATTAAATAATTGAATATTCAAGACTGACCACAGTACAGTCCTTTTTTCTTTTTTCCTTCCCCCTCAGAAGACTTATTTAGTCCAGTTTCTTCCCACAAAGATGAAAACACTATATACTTTAGTGACCCCTATTTGGATGTCCTAGAGCTTATTTTTCATTGAGCATGCTTGAGTTTTGAGTACTAGTTAATTTGAAGAACACTATAAAGTTATTAATAAAAATGCGAAGCAAATAGGTTTTTTTCTGGTCTTTGAAGTGACAATTATGTTTTCTGGTTCTATTCCCTGCTCAGCTTTACCCCATTTAGCCAGTGAATCTGCCCTATTAAAAATTTTCCCTTTGGCATGCAGGACTTTGATGACTTGTATTTCTTTGTATCCCCACTGGCTTTATGTTGTGTAATTTAGCCTTTAGTGATTTTTAAAATTATACATAAATTTGATCAAGACTGGATTGACATCAACAGTGTTACTGAGCATATTTTAAAGAGAAGGGATCTGTGAAGGCATAAAAAAGAAAGCAAAGACCATCTTCTCTCTCCTTTCAAAATGGCAGTTTTGTTAATCTGAGAGCCATTGATTATAATTTGCGGGAGGTGTTAGAATCGGTAGCATGGTTACCCACTCTGCTACAAACAATTCAACAGACTACAATTTAAATCGAATGAACTGCAGGACCTGTTCTCTCCTGAAGGTAAGTCATGAGTTTCTCATAAATGGGGAGTAAAACTAGACACTGATCGAAAGATGTCTGGTGAGTATTATGCTGCATCCTACAAGGATAATCCAAGATAGTCAAGACGATGCTGCAAGGCTTAAGTGCAGTATTTTTTGCTACTGTTGTTAATTATTTCTTTCAGGTATTAGTGACTGTACCACTGGCCCTTCTTCAGAAAAATGCCATTCAGTTTAATCCTCCACTGTCAGAAAAAAAAATTAAAGCCATTAATAGTTTGGGAGCAGGAGTCATTGAGAAGGTAAGTACTTGCAGATTATATTTAATTTTCTTTTCATAGAAACACGAGCTGTTTTGTCATGTTGCCTTTGCTGCATATTCCTCAGGAATTATTATGCATTTGGTTTTACTTGTATACACTAGTCGAGGAGAGCAAAATGCTATTAGGGATCACACGTATTTCTCTTTCTTAGATTTCCAAACTTAATATTTTTTTAAAGAAATTGTTTGCAGAATCATTTCACAACTTAAACATTTTGGGTTTAATTTTCAGCAAGCCTTCATAATGGTCTTAAATCTTCCAAAATTCAATTAATATGCTTATTCTAGGTCCTTTGGACCTAATAAATACATAAGCTATTTCAGAAGAATACTGAAAATTGTGTATTTGACCAGTGTAAAGTCTTCTACCCTTTCCTAGTGCAAATACAGTTTCTCTTGAAATGATCCCTAGTAAGATCACAGATGTGTGCTTAGAACAAAACAGTAACAGAAGTAATGCTGGGAACACCACTGTAACAATGTTGAAATTTCAAGTCAAGGTTCAGAAACCACAGAACTTGGGATCACCAAGTTCTACATTAGGTTTGTAAAAATTCTGCTGAATTTCTTCAGCATTTTCCATAGTGAATTGACAGTCTGTGCATTTGCAGTTCGTGAGACTAGCATCTTTTTCTCCTCTCTGTCCCTCTTGGAGAACAGACCCACATATTCTCTGTTGAGACCCTCTCATAGAATGGGTGTCTCTAATTGAGTGAAAAAGGAACAAAGAATTAGAAGAACATATACCATATCATTTTAAATTTTGTTATATGAAATGCTTTAATTTCATCTCTCTCTAGATTGCCTTGCAGTTTCCTTACAGATTCTGGGACAGTAAAATTCAAGGAGCTGATTTTTTTGGTCATGTTCCACCCAATTCCAGCCAGCGTGGGCTCTTCAGCGTTTTCTATGACATGGATCCAGAGGTATCATGCACTAACTGTATTTTCTGTTGGCCTTTCAGAAATTCAGTCTGGAATCTAGGTGCAATAATTACTGAACAACAAAGGTTTTCTTCCCCCCATCCCTGCAACTCTCAAAAGAATTGGAAGCAGTGTTATTTATCAAGCAAAATCTGATTGATACTTCTTTGTAATAGATGGGATTGTTTTCTTACTTTTGGATACAAAATAATATACAAGCAAGTTATAAATACTTATATTCTCAAAAAATTCTGTTAATACCTGACTATAGATGTACTAGTATGGGACAAAGTCTACCAGTCACTTCCAGTTTAGGACTTCCGTTCCCTTATTTAAATTAGTTAAAAATCCTGTTAAAAAGATCATGCTGGTTTATTAACACTTAAATGACTTGCACTAGCCTGAATAGCTATGTGGAATAGCAGAAGAAAAGACCAACAGCAGGCTTTTTATGAAACTGAGGTCTGTAGGGTTAGTCCCAAACTCATGAATTGCAAACAAATTCAAACCAGTACATTGACATAATGTTTCTTTTCCCTGCCAGTTTCAAGCAGACACAACATATTTTTATCTTATCTTTTTATGTTTTCACAACTGCTGTTTACTACTTGGCTGCAGTTAAAAGGCCATTTTGTAAACTTATGGCTTACTCCAAAAGGAAGCCATCCTGTGAAGACATTACTATGCTCTCTGTACCTGTAAATGACTTTCCTTAAACAAAAGTTTTCTCCTCAATACTTAAGTTCATTCTACATGAGGTTTAATGTGCCGGTGCTGTCCAGAGACACTAGATACTATTTTTAATTTGCCTGATAGCTATTCTCTGCTATTGGGCCAAAATCTCCTGGTAAGAACTTAGTAGTTGCCTAACCCAAAACATATCTAACTAGTATTTAAATATATTCTTTTTATTACCACCTTTTGAAACTGGAATCCAGTTGAGGTAGAATTTTGTCACAGAACTGGAGCTCAAGAGGTTTCTCATAAAGAATAACACCATAAATGTCAAATGTTTTGGTGTAGCTTTTAAATAGGTAAATAGGAAGTTTTCAGTTAATTCACCAAGTTGTAAATGGGGCTCACTGTAACACAGATCTGTGAACAAGACATCAAACGATGTTAGTAAATTGAGCATAAATACTGTAGAATATGCAGTCTTTATTCTAAGGAATTAAACCTACTTTCTTCTAGAACAAAAGTTGCTTGGTAGCTGAGAATCTCTGTCAATACCAATTAAAAAGGACTCTTCAAAAAATACTACCCTATTAACTTCAAAATGATCCCATATGTTAATGTCTTGTTTTTAGGGCAAAGAAAGCATTTTAATGTCAGTGGTCACTGGAGATGCTGTGGCAGCCATTAAGAATTTAGATGATAAACAAGTACTACAACAGTGTATGACTGTACTTCGAGAGCTGTTTAAGGAGCAGGTAAAATAAGACTCTTAAGAGATGAATTAACTTGCCAACAGACATAAAGCTTTTGATCTTATTACTTCATGATGTATAAAAGAATCTTTGATGTTTAAAACTATTTTTCCATTCTTATCAGTTTGAGGGAATATGCTTCCTTTGAGACACACTTAAAAACACAATGTTTGGTCTCTTGTGTGGAAAATGTGAATTGAAATATCTTAGATCTGTCTGAAGGAAAATGGTAATGAATTGAAAATCAGAAATGAACTATCACCCTTCAAAGCATTTTTAGAAAGGCAGATGAATTAAAATCAGTACTTTAGGCAGGTAACATAAATATGCTTCTTTCTTAGCTGTCACTTTTTCTAAGAGATAGTTGGGTGGGGGTATTTTTGTCATCACTGCTTCCAATACATCATAAAAGCTTTTAGCTAGATTAATTTATTATTTCCCCACTCCTTATGTAAAAAGCAACTAAAGACACAATGCCCCCCAAAACAAATCCCTTACTCTTGTAATAAGAAACAACACTTCCTGAGCTGTCTTGGGATAGAGGTATAGGCAGAATGATTTATCAAGGGCCCTGCATCCTGAATGTAAAAACCCCATCAGACAGAAATTTCTACTTCATCTAGCTCATCATTAGGATAAAAACTTAATAGAAAACTTGTGGAAATCTGAGGCAAGCAGAAGACTATCACTTAGCAATGTTACTTGCATTCCACTCTATAGACAGTAATGCCTTAGTTTAAATTACTTAGAGCAGTTGGATCCCAAGGAATCCTTGTGCTAATGTTCATGGGTGATCTCTCAAGTTTTACTTGAGATGTTAGGATTAATGATCTTGCAAAAACTTTGATATCTGAAAGCTTGACTTTTCCTAGAAAGCATACATTTGGTGATAGCTTTACAGTTACCAGAATCACATGCAATCTAAGTCCATATACCTGCTATTGTGATCTCATGAGAACGTAGAGGCAGCAAACAGGTCTTTGGTTTTGGTGATGCTCTGGTCTAGAAGAATGATTTTCAATGTCCATCTCCATGCTTTATAGCAGTTGTGAATTTCAATCATCTGTCAACAACACAGTGTGATTTTCAGACAAGATAGCTTCCAGGGGTGTACAAGAACTTCTTCTGGGTTGTCCATGAAACTTGCCACATTTGGTTAGCTGTTGTCTTAATTGCTTGAGCTTTAGTCTCTCATTTGCTACCTAAATGGAGCAGTCTATCTGTTGACACCAGATGTTGTGTAGGAGGCAAACAGAGGTGCTTCTGTTTACTTGTCACAAGCTCCTCAAGCATAAGATACAGTTGTAGTTGACTAAGCCTTCAGACAATTGTTATCCAGGCTCTTTTTGGTAGAATTATGTGCAATTTTTATGCTGCAATGTGACAAAGAATACCCAGTATTACTGTCATGGTTTCACTATAGACACTCCTGACTTTCTGGGTTGTTTTTTTTTTGTTTGTTTGTTTGTTTTTAATTTCTTCCTGAACCTGATTTTCAAGCCAGCTCATTTTCTAGTCTTAGATAAGTAATGTTCTTTCTCCACTGGAATACAGTTATCTCCAAGATGACTATTACCATTTGACATTTAACAGCTAGAAGTAGCAAAGCACCACGCCTTACCAAGATAGAAAGTGCTTACATTACATATACAAACATGTTGAATCCTAGAATACGTAGGGTTGGAAAGGACCTTAAGGTAATCTAGTTCCAACTCCACTACCACAGCTAGGGATGCCTCACACTAGACCGTGTTGCCCAAGGCTCTATTGAACCTGGTCTTGAACACCGCCAGGAATGAAGCATTTACCATTCCTTTGGACAGCATGTTCCAGTGCCTCACCACCCTCACAGTAAAGAACTTCTTCCTCTTATCTATCCTGAACTTCCCCTGTTTTAGTTTGAACCCATTACCCCTTGTCCTACCGCTGCAGTTGCTGCCGAAGAGTCCCTCTCCAGCATTGTTGTAGGCCACCTTCAGATATTGGAAGGCTGATGCTGATACTGGTATTTTACCTGTTTGCAAGAGTATCTATTTCAAAATTTATTTTTTTTCCCCTCATATAGTATCCAGATTTGTTGCATTCAGAACAGTGCAGCTGTAATGTTTTGAGCATCAGGCACGTCTAGCAAATAAAATTATCTTTGTGTTTAGTACTGTAATAAAGAAAATTGGATTTTAATTCTGAAATGCAATCTAATCTGTATAGTAATCATGCTACATACTCCAAAGATGACAAGGAACTGTTTACAAGAAGAAGCAAAGCAATTCTGGGCTTTTCTTTGCAGTGAATAAATTCCATTTTGGTTTTGCAGGAGGTTCCTGACCCAGTGAAGTTCTTTGTTACTCAGTGGAGCAAAGACCCTTGGCTCCAGATGGCATACAGCTTTGTGAAAACAGGGGGCAGCGGTGAAGCTTATGACATTATAGCTGAAGACATACAAGGAAAAATATTTTTTGCTGGTGAGGTAAGTATTTCTGTTAGTGTTGATTAAAGTTATTGGGGAACTTTTTCTTGTGAAAGATTATCTTTTACTAACCAACGCCACGAATCTAGAAGTAGCACATAAATATTCTGTTACACAAATATGCTAACTCTTCATCAGGAAGTAGTGATACTACTACTATTATAAGAGTAGCAACAGGACAAGGGGTGATGGGTTTAAATTTAAACAGGGAACAATCAGAATAGATAAAAGGAAGAAGTTCTTTACTGTGAGGGTGGTGAGGCATTGGAACAAGTTGCCCAAAGTGGTAAATGCTCCATTCCTGGCAGTGTTCAAGGTCAGGCTGGACAGAACATTGGGTGCCATGGTCTAGTGTAAGGCATTCCCGCCTGTGGCAGGGGCTTGGAACTAGATGATCTTAAGGTCCTTTCCAGCCCAAGCCATTTTGTGGTTCTACAGTTCTAACATTTTTTGACTCAATCCTTTTTATTAACATTATTTGGCATGGAAAGTCTGTCAACTATTTAAGGCCAGGAGTGAACCATGTAAACTATAAGTGCAGAACATGACAAGACTATACAATCCACTTGTATCTTCAGTCAAATTGTCTGTTACTCCATTCGTGGGTAACATAACAAATGCATACTGCTGATGGTATACATGTGTTCTACACTGGATCAGAACTTACCTGCCCCACTAACGTGCAGATGCCAAAACAGACTACTGCTTTTAGTAGTTGACTTGCTTGCAAATTTTGAACTAGCTAAAATCTTAAATATTTCCTCCTAAATCCTTTCTAAGAAGTTTTCCATGGCTTTTAGAAATGTTTGTGTATGATTAAGGAAAATAAAATTGATATTATAAACTGAAATTCTATCTTCTAATAGTTTAAAAAAACCCTAACTTTGTTTGTTTAAATACAGGCCACAAATAGGCACTTTCCTCAGACTGTCACAGGAGCTTACCTGAGTGGAGTTCGAGAAGCGAGCAAAATAGCAGCATTTTAAGTACTGAAATTTTGTGTTTATAGATATATTTTTAATTGTTTTCTGTGGGTAAAACTATCTTCAAGTTTCCTATTGCTGCCTTTTCCCTAAGTGGTACTTAAATAGTGTGAGGTACCTGAAGATAAAATCTTCATCTTCCTTTGCCTCTTTCTCCCTAGCCCTCTCACTTCCCCTCCTTCTAAGCCCTGATATTAATAGGGATTCTATGGTATTACTGGCAAGAGTGACACTGGAATTCCTTCCCCCAACTTAACTAATGGAACTTTATTAAGCGTCCTCTTCTGTACAGCTCGAGTCATGCTATTGTGAACCTTCATTTCAGAAGGTCAGATTAAAATCAAGTTAATATACAACATTAAAAATGCTGGCAGTTAGTAATGATAGGAACTTTCTGCTAACTGTGCTTCTCAGGTTGATTATGCTCATAGGAGTTCCAATCTCCTCCCCAAAGCCTCAATAGCCTAGACAAATTCTAGGATTATTGTAGGAAGGAACTCAACTTTTTCCACTTGGAATCAATAACCTTTTCTATAATATTTTTCATATTCTTAGCCTCCACAAAGTGGGCTTTGGAATATCAAGTTTGTTCCTTTAAATCAGATGGCTAGAACAGTTTACAGTGCAATCATAAAAAGGTTATTGTAGCTAACAGAACTTGCAAAATTAACATTTACATTACTTTAAAGAAATTTAAAGTATTCTTTCTGCTACTTATTCAGATAAATTCTTATTACCATAATAGGCTAAGTGCGGATTTGCTTACTGCTTCTGATCATGTAGGAATAGGACGGCTTAAAAACACTCTTACCTCTAAGAGTATTTTGAAAACAAACTTCCAGATTAAATTTGGACTGAGTAGAGAAACTATCTACTGATATGAGTGCACAGTTGGGGATGAAGGACTCTTAAGTTCCTGAAGGCTCATTCAGCTTCTATATTTAAAAAAATAAGTGAAGATGAATGAGGAAAAACATTAACAGTTTTATGAAGGGCTGAAACAAGGTGGCTTGCACTTTGACTTGAAGTTGGTTTTTTCCTTCTTTTTACTTTTATAATTAAAGTATTATTAAAAACATCTTGAGGGTGTAAATTCAGTAAGGCCTAAGCATCTAATAGCTTTTCCATGGGACAGGGAAGGAAATGAAGTATTTTTCAATAGAAATAAGGCAGAGATAACCAGGATCTCTGTTGTAATACTTTTCCACTAAAACAGTATTAATGAAAAGAAAAATGTAACCCAACTTCTAGATCTCTTCCCCCATGCCTTCCCTCTAACTACTGCACAAACCTCCTGACTTCTGAAAGGAAAGTTAGCACTTGTTCTCTTCCTCCTCAGCTATTCTCATGCATAGGTTCTTTTTTTTTAATCTCTTTGTTTAAGAATAACATCAAGCTTTTGAATTACAGTGCTTATTTTCATAAAGCTGTATCCATGGGAAAAAACCAAACAAGCCCAACGATCAACCTTAAGAAAAATCCTATTGAATAAATGCAATTCTTTTTTTTAAATACATAATATTTTGTGGTTAGAATAGCTATGATATTGTTAAATGCCTTTAATTAATCTCTAATTTACGAGGTGAAGATGTTTATAACTAGATGTTTTTCATATATATATTTTGTTCTGCTTCTTAAAGCTGAATTATATGAATTAATAGGAAAAATGTCACTGTTCATAATTTTCCTCTATATAAATCCTAGTATGTACAGTTTAAAAGTATTTCCAAGTATTAAATTGTAATTTAAAGGTTATAAGAAGCAAGACAAAATCCTCTGATGAGAAAAGGTAATCGGGCATCAGATTTTGCTTTGGGTAATCATTTGCACTTTGTTAATTTTATAAATTATAAGCCAATTGACAGCCTAAGTAGGAAAGATTGAGAGTTGTGTAGTTTAACTTCTAAATTTCTTTTCTAGTTAATAGTATATGACAAAATTATTGGGAGAGGAGCTTCTGAAGTAGAAAAAGCCTCCCTAATTTCTACAAGCCTAAACAGCTGCTTCAGCTGATCTTGGTCAAAACTTCAGTCACCTTAGTAACAGCATATAAACACACTGCATTTTAGACAGGAAATACCTTGAAAGTTGAGCTCAGCATCCCCTTTCTGCAGTCCAAAGTTTGTGTGAACATGCTTGATTTTAGGCATATGCTTCCATACTGTTAATTTGTACTTAGAGTTTCAAATCTATAACTTTGCAGGTAGATAAATACTATATTCTAGAGAATAAAGATGGACATGAACAAAATACAGTCACATTTGGCTTCAGCTGCTGCACACTTCTTTTAGCATTAAAAAAAAGGATAACTAATGATGAACTAATGATGAATTTACTAATGGCCTAGTCTATTAATTATTTGTATATTATTTCAGTGCCAAGGCACTTAAACTATATCGTGCTGCACTTCAGTTTGAGGAGTAAATAAAATAAGTATGTTCCATTATAATTTACATTCGTTTGAAATGTATAAGAACATCAGGCTGGTTCTGAGACTTCATTCCTTAATGTTCCCCCCAAATTTTTTTGATACCTATGTGAAAATTTATTTCAAGCATGTGTATGTTTTGTGTTTAATTTATTCCCTGCAAATAAAGGACTGGGGAACGTTTTCTTTGAGAAGATTTGTTACATGTTTGAATGCAGAGCATGATCTGTTACACTTCAACTCTTCTGTGTGTGACTATGTTATGGCAGCAGAATAAAACTGGAAAGTATCCAAAGGATGCTCATGTTTTGGTGGGTGTTTTTGTTTGCTTTCTTCCTTTTTCTTTAAACTTAACTAGTAATTAAACCTACTTTATTACATTTGATATTACGATTTCATTTTAGATATTCCTATAGCTAGCCATTTCCTCAAAAGTGCTGCTCTACAGCCTTCAATGAGCTCTAGGTTTGATATTATTTGGACAATATTGTAATAGCGTATTTTGCCTCAAAGTTTTACCAAATTTATAAGCTTCTATCAGATTATTTTCCTTAGCCAGAGGGAATTTTAGCTAAAACAGTTGTTTAGAAGCACTGCCAATAATTTTAAAATGGCCAGGAAAATCACTTGCAAACCACTTAATGCTTTTCACTAAGTAGTAACTGTAGAATGAACACTTTGTAGGGCTGTGGTCATGAAAGATTCCTAATAGTCACAGATTACTGTAAGCATGTGCAAGCCTCACTACAGCAACAAATTCTGGTAACACTTACCTACATTTTTTTTCTTGAAGGGGAGGTTATGTGTTTGTTTAGTTTAAGTCTGACTGCAGACAACAAAAAAAAACCAACACCCCAAACTGGTACTTCCTTTGAAAGTTTGTTTCAACCAGTTACACATGTAGGTCTGAACCAGTGAAAGCATTATGGTGTGGAAGATTCACTGCTTTCTCCTAACCCTGTCATACTTGATTAGCAGTTCAAAGTTTGTATCCCAAAAATGCACTTTGTTCTCCTAATATCTCCCAGCAGGAAAATTATTATCATTACACTTGACACTGGTCTTGAAAACATTAACTTCATTCTAAGAATAAGTTTTTGAAATGGAAACAAAATACTAATGCTGCTTTTAAAATTAAGTGCAAATCAGTAGATTTCATCACACTCCTCCTAGGAATGACAGTCCTCCCAGAAAACAGTTGATGTGAGGGAATTTTCTTCCTTTTAGCCCACCTGTCTAAAATGTAACTTGGAAATAAGAGTGGTGAGTCTACAGAGGGGTACAATCCAGTGAACAAGGTCAGGTGAAAAGGCAGGGCAAGTTACGTAATACTGCCATCCTCTTACCCCAGGACTTCTGGAGATCATTTGGTTTAAGCC
>JAVHNF010024039.1:0-12158 GCA_034783455.1 Micropsitta finschii | reverse complement strand
AAAGTATTTGGTAACCTGAACAAAGGGTAGAACCCCAGACATCACATAAAATAGTGATCTTTTCCCTTTGGGTATATAAGTAGTAGCTCAAAGTATAATTTAATTCCTTAATTAAAAATACATAATGAATGAATTAGGGTCTTTTAATCTAGATCTATCTACTCAGCCACATGAAGCTCTTAGGTCTCAGACGTATATAAACAGCTTTTGAGAGCAGACAAAGCTTGTGAGATACTGATGCATGAAAGGGGAAAAATCTCACAATAATTGATGTGTGTACTTGAATGAAAGATTTTCAATATGGTTTCTAGCCAGTGTAATGAATGCTAGCTAGTTATGAGCAGTGCAGATTACCAATACCAGATTTCTTACAAACCTTGTTTTCCTGTCACTTTTATTGACAGTGTAAATGCTACCTCTGCCTCAGCTGCTCCTCCTGCATCATCTTCCTCTGTCTTGACAACTCCATCCAAGATTGAACCTATGAAAGCATTTGATTCTAGATTTACAGAACGATCCAAAGCCACCTCAGGGACTGCTGTTTTAACAAATACAAATCAGACTGTTGTGGATAGGTAAGATCTAGCTGAGGGGGCTGGTGGGGGGGTAGTGATGTACAGAGTTAAAACGCTGATTCTCTGTGGTGTAGATGTCATGGTACTGGCACTCTAGAAATTGTCTTGGGTCTCTTCCACAATTGGAAGGAAGGGAACAGATGCAAATAGGTAAATGCTTTGCTGGCATTATCCCTTTGTACATTTGTCTCTGACATTTGGGATCAAGCAGACTCTTCAAATATTCAGAGTTAAAATGCTTGTTACAAGAGGATCTCTGTGTGTGTGCCTCTGTGTAGCTGCATGCATCTGTGCTCTTTAGAAGACAAAAATAGCCAGCCTGCATCTCTGTACAAGAGTGAGATTTACTTTAAGGTAAATTACCATATATATCTGCAGACAGCTTAGAATCATCATTGCTGCAGTTGTATTTCAGATTTATGCTTTGAAGGCATGCAGAGAAGACACTTTGATTTTAAGGGGTTGGCTCTGGATCCACGATTTAAAAAAACAAAAGGCAGCCTTTGTTTGGTGACACAGTGTGTTATGGCATAAGTATTTCTGCTGCACCAGGACAAATGATAACAATAGCAGTCTTGAGAAAGTAGTATGTGATTCCCCAACTTGTTACCAATAAAAGGTGTTTTTACTGAACACCTCAATATTTTTATGTCAAAGAGTTTACCCATATGATGCAGAAGAAATGCTGTGTTAAATTACTTTCATAATTGCTTCTAGTGTGTTAGTAAAGTATGGATAGAAGTGTAGTGTTTGGCATAATTCACATGCCAAAGAGAAAAGTTTGGATTGTGCAAGGTATTTCTAGGAAGCTGAGTGTTCATGGAATAAATGTGGCAAAACATTGTAGTGAGTTAATAACCAGTTATTGGAGGGAATGGGGAGAGCATGATGTATTTTAGAGTGTAATGGTTAACAAAAGAGTTCACACGGATTTGTACTTTGCCTTCTTTAATTATATTGTATTCCTGAAATGGAAAATGGAGCAGTGAAGTCATTTATATGGTTTACAGATATGATCTTACAGTGGTCAGAACTGAACAGGACAACTATCTTAAGGTCCTTTCCAACCCTAACCATTTTATGATTCTAACTTTTGGGGATAGACAGCAGAATGACAAATGAAGTTGTGCATGAGTAAGCAGAAAGTGCAATGTCCTTCGGAGAGAAAAAGATAAACTACTCTTGCATCTTACAGAGAGCTGAATTATTTGTTTCAACCCAGGGGAAGAGATCTGATTGGAATTGAAACTGAATGCTAAAATCAAGTTACTTGCAGCTTTATCCAGTAGCTAACTGCTAGTTTATTTATACTTTTTTTTAAAGGAGAGAATATGCCTGATCAGCTTACATATATATTGCACACTGTGCTTTTGCAGGGGATTTGCCAAGCCTCTTTGGCTTCCTCCTCTTGTCTTTGTGCATTTTGAAGTACACTCAAAGCAAGCTAAAATTTATCTGCTTATCTGCAAGAATACATACATAGGGTATGTGCAGCGTTTGGAATCAGCTTATATAAAACATGAAATATATTTTTTTACTTGCTCAGACTGAAGGATCAGAATTTAATTAAAGACAGTAAGCCCAAGGACATTCTGGAGAGCAGCAGTGACAGCGAAGAGAAGATTCCAGCTGCTAAACCACTCAGTGCACCCAAACGGAAACTGGAACTTGAGGGAGAAACAGTAGAAAAGAAGAAAAAAGGAAGGCCTCGAAAAGACTCTAGACTTGTACCAGTAACTTTAACTGTTCAGGTGAAATAAATAAGATTAATTGTGGCTTTCAATGTTCATTTGATAAAGTCGGTACCACGTTGACTTGTTCCATCGAGTCAGAGAAACAAAAGTTGTATCAGTCCCTCAGAATTTTTAGCCATCCCTCTTCCTTGCCTTTAAACTTAACTCTTATTAAAATTTAAGATTTAAAAAAGCAGATGCACATGATGAGGCAAACACGTCCATCCTTTATATAAATATGCAGCTACTTTAGGAAGTGGTACCAGCATGCTAAGTAGTGGTAGCCTGCTAAATGACCGTACAGAATAAAATGCAATGCCATCAGGTTTTGGTGTTCATTGATGGAGAGTGGCCCAAGCACATGAGTGTGACTTGGATACGATGACTTAAATAGTTATGCATTTCCTTAGAACTGTGAAGTACTAAGTTCCATTAGAGTTTCCATCATTTTAAGCCCTATAGATCCCTCTGTTTTCAGTATTTGGAGCTTAGCTTTTCCATGCAGTATAGCAGAATTCCCATTAATTAGTTGTAGCTGAAAAAGGGGATGGGGGATGTAAAAAAAAACCCCACCACATCTAATTTTGTTTGTTTGTTTGTTTTTGTTTTAATTCTTAGAAGCTATATTTAAAACGTGTATTTATACAAATAGTTGGGGAAAGATTAATATTTGCAATTGGCATTATTATTTGAATTTCAAAAAAAATCTTGCAAATCAATCTGTACTATAGAGTGTCTTTGGTTTAACCTTTCTGAATGGAAAAAATTACTTTTGCAATGTCTTTTTCCAGTCCCCAGCTACACTGGCCTCTGAGAAGGATGCTGCTTGCATCTCTGCACCAGCATTAGCACTTAAACTGCCAACCCCAATCCCACAGAAATCATTTACTTTGCAAGTAAGTGGACAAGTAAGGGGAAAAAGCTTAATACTTAAAATAACCTGCTTTTAGAAATATCATTAATTATTCAGAGCCTTTGTTAAATTAACATTTGAATATGTATATTTGTTCATGCAAGATGGTATACTTCAGCTTCTAAGAATATGTCTATATGAGAAAAGTTAATGGCAAATCAGCTAAAAATAAGACACTTCTGAACTAGCAAAAGTTCAAAGAGGAATACTTCTGGTTCATCATTCCCTCCTCCTGGTTAAGCAAAGTGTGTCATAAAGATCAGAGTCTCCAATGGGAGTAACTTCTGCACTGTTACAGTTGTGTTGGTAGTACACTGCTGAAGAGGAAGAATGAGAGACAGCTCTCTGGAGGGGCTCCACAAGTGAAGAGACTTGTGAAGAGGCAAATAGGATTACTTTAGGCATTTATGAAATAATTATTCTGCCTGTTTAGGTTGTGGTAGTGTGGTTCTAATTGCAAGATTGCAGGGAGACTGGGCACATCTAGGCTTGATCTGGTGCCCTTAATTAGGATGCACAGACTAGCGCAACCTTTCTTTATCCTTATGCTCTGAATACAAAGAATTAGTTGTGTTCTAGCCAAGACTGATATTTGGAGGTTTGCTTCTTCTGAAGTACCACGGTACCTTTTGAAGGCACTTTAAACAGAGAATGCCCTGCTTAAATCTGTTCTTAAAGACAGCATTAGACTTCCAGAGGGCTGACTTTGACCTGTTCAGGACACTGGCTGGGAGAATCCCTTGGGAAACATTACTGAAGAACAAAGGGGTCCATGAAGGCTGGACAATCTTCAAGAATGACATCTTCAGGGCACAGGAGCAGGCAGTCCCTGTGTGTTAAAAATAGAACCAGTGGGGAAGAGACCAGCCTGGCTGAACAGGGAGATAGTGCTGGAACTCAGGAAAAAAAGAAAGAGAACCTGTGGAAGATGGAACTAGTGACCCTTGAGGAGTACAAGGATGTTGTTAGGTCATGTAGGGAGAAGATTAGAAAGGCAAAGACACAGCTGGAACTTAATCTGGCTACTGCTATAAAATATAATAAAAAATATTTTTACAAATGTATTAGCAGTAAAAGGAGGGCCAAGGAGAACCTCCATCCTTTACTGGATACTAGGGGAAACCTATAGACCAAGGATGAGGAAAGGGCTGTGAGGTACTTAATGCTGCCTTTGCCTCAGTCTTTAATAGTCAGACCAGCCATCCTCAGGGTACTCAGTCCGCAGAGGAGGGCAATGAATTTGGTGAACAGTCTAGAGAACAAGTCCTGTGAGGAGCAGTTGAGGGAACTGAGGTTATTTAGTCTGGAGAAGAGAAGGCTCAGGGGAGACCTTAATGCTCTCTATAACTACCTGAAAGGAGGATGGAGAGAGGAGGTGGTTGGTTTCTCTTCCCAAGTAACAAGTGATAGAACAAGAGATAGCAGCCTCAACCTGTGCCAAGGAAGGTTTAGATTGGCTATTAGGAAAAATTTCTTCACCAAGAGGGTGATCAGGCATTGGAACAGGCTGCCCAGGGCAGTGTGGAATCACCGTCTGTGGAAGTGTTCAAAAATTGTGTAGATGAGACCCTTGGTGACATGGGTTAGTGGTGGACTTGCAAGTGCTGGGGTAAAGGTTGGACTTGTTGATCTTAAAGGTCTTTTCCAACCTCACTGATTCCATGATTCTGTGATTGTTTTGGAGCTAATGGTAGTATTTTGTAGCTCTTTTCCTATTCCAAAAGGTATTCTGTTTTTTGTATTTCAGGTATGTTCAGATCCATCAATGTACCTTGAAGTGGAGAATGAAATAACCACTGTGGGAGGTTCAAAGTTGAGCAGGTTAAAGTGTAATCGAGAAGGAAAGGAATGGGAGACGGTCCTCACCAGTCGAATTCTCACTGTAGCAGGAAGCTGGTAAGAGTATATTGTGGAAGAAGATGGTTCTGAAGGCCAGAAAACATTTCTAGGGGTACAAAAGTATACTTTACAGGAAGTTACTTATGCCTAAACCTATATATTTACAAATAACTACAGGCTTTAAAGATATTCTTATCTACTTATTTGGAATAGTTGATTAACTGGATCACTTCTTTTAGGGATTTTTGTGATTCTTCATTCTTGGCTCAAGATACTATATTTCTCTTCCAGCTAACCTGGTCTAATACATTGATGCTCTTAAACTTACACCCTGTGGAGATTTTTGTACAGATTCCTGCTTATTTCTGTTGACTGTTGCTATTTGCTGGTTTTATCACTCCCCACTGTGAATCTTACAGTCTTTCATAATAAATGTGTTGTGGATAAAAATACATATTGCTTTTAGTCTTTAGACCAGTTTCACTCCAAGTATTAGTTCTGTCTTAAAGCATCCAGAATTCTCATTAGCCAGTTACAACTATTTTCCTGTATTATTTACATTTCTTCTTTATATTTCTTCATTAAAGTTGATTAACTTAGCTCCTAAAAATGAAAAATTTGAAATGGGATCTTTTGTAACATAAAAGTATTTTCCTGAGTCTTTTGCTATTTTTTCCCTTCATTTTCTTCAACTTTGCTTAGTTCAACCTCAGAGTTTAATCCAGAGCCATGTCCAAGTCTGAAAAAGAATATGGTTTTAAAGCTAAATACAAGTATAGGCCTGAAGAATAACTTGTGTATACTCAAAATCTTTACAACTATGCCCCTTGGGCTAATAAAAGATACTGTCTCTACCTGCGGACCTTCTCTTGCCCATCTCCTTCGATGATCAACATTGTAATCAGTTTAAGGGCTGTAATAGTTACCTTTTAAGGAATTAGCCCAAGTTGTATGGTAACTTAAGAAATCAGACTGGTTCCATGCTACTTGCATTTGACAAAATGTGGCGGTTTTATTCTTTCTTTCAGTGAGATTGTAAGTGTAGCCTGTGAGAAACGAACACTGTCAGTATTTTCAGCTTGTGGTCGTCGCCTTCTTCCTCCTATTATATTGAATACACCCATTTCCACCCTACATTGCACAGGTTCTTATGTCATGGCTCTCACCACTGCTGCTACGCTCTCTGTTTGGTAAGTACCATGTTAGGCTGCAGCAGCTGGCTGGGCTGATTTCTGTAGTAACTAATCAGTTGTGTCCATGCATTGCTGTTGAAACTGAGGCTTAAACCACATCAGGTCTGAACACAAGTCTGCTTCTGGATATAACATGACAAGTTAACTGGGCAGGACTTGAATCTTGTTTCTTCTCTGTTCTAGAACAGTCCATTATTCTGATTTTGATTTTTAGAAGGAAGATAAAGGATCAGCTTGAAGTTACCATTGTAAACAGCCTCCCTAGGACAGACTTGCCATTCATATGGACTAGATTAAGGAGGAGGGAAAGGAGAAATATGGATACTTCCAAATCCAATCATATTTAGCCAATAAAGTATATGAGTTCCAGAGTTAGAAGTACTCTAGCCATCTTGAAGATACCAATATAAAAACTGCAGTAACTTGTTTACAGTTGTTGAATTTAATCTAATGTCTCACACAAGTCAGAGCTCCTAAAGGAGTTATTTGGATCCTTAGTGTTTGCTTAGCTGTAATGAGGTTTCCTGATAAACAGCTATAAAAGTTATTCTCTGCTATTGACTTCTGTCTTGCCTTAAGGGATTTGAGTTTGCCAAAATAATTTTGTTGAAGCAATGAAGAAAATGTTAAAACAAAAAAAGCCCAAACTCCCCTCAAAACCCTGTTTTGTCATGAATGCTGAAGTGTGTGTGTGTGCGTTTTAAATGATTTTGGAGCTTTCAGTTGTTTGTAAACTGCAGACTTGTCCTTTTGTCTTTTCCAGGGATGTTCACAAGCAGACAGTCATTGTTAGAGATGAGTCTTTGCAAACAATATTTTCAGGTAATAAAAAGGGTCATTTAGTTACCAACCTTTGAGCCCACCTGTACTATTTAGTTTCCTTTATGAATCTGCTGGAATTTTACGAAACCTGAAAAGCCTAAACAATTTTCCTTCATTATTGTGTAATGAAGGGAAGTCATTGGCAATGTTGAAATACTACAGAAATAACTGAGATGAGAATAGTAGCGGATAACAGTCTTCTACAAGTTTCTGTAGCTTATTATATTCTGACTTGCTTCTGAATATGAAAATTCAGTGTTGTGAAGATCACAAAATATTTAATGTAAATCTGCTATTACAGCAATTTCTCTGAGTGCACTTTGCATGTTTATTACTTTAACAATGAACTGCAACTGATTATCTTCTGGTTCTATCTCAAAATATTCAGTTCCAGTCATTGCCAGTATCTGGCACAACACAAATTATCAAAAAAAGCAGTATCTCGGAGCATAGTGGCTTCTATTTTAGCTTTCATTCATAAAGCACTAATTCAAACTACTTAGAGAAGTAGTTGTACTAGCAGTTTGCAAAGGTATTTGTTAAAAGTTACATACACAAACCCTGGGCCTGGAATCTGCTGGGAAATGCAAGTATCCAGTGATCTTACTTATGCTTAGAGAGGACGCTTTTCTAAGTATGCTGGGGTTTAGAATTTTCACTTAATGGGTAGAAGAAAGATAAAGGCTTCTTGGATTACAGAAGACCTGGCAGAATTACTGAAGATTGCCCCTGGATATGGAGAACATCTCCGATAATGCCCATGTTCTGTATAAATTGCAGCATCAAGATTGATAACATATTTTGCAAAAGTGTGATTTTAATGCTGTTGCACTGAGCCTGGTGCTTACCATCATGATCTTGTGTCTCAACCTTGCTGTCAGTGCTTGAGAATAACATTGAACCTTTTTCTGTTGGTTGCTATGACTGATAATTAATGGTGGATAGTGGTTTTTACTGTTACGAGTATTATGCAGGACTCTGAAAGAAGTACTTTGGTCTCATTTGACTCGTAGGAAGTGATGCAACTGTCTCTCAGATCTTGCTGACTCAGCATGGTATACCTGTGATGAGCATGTCTGATGGAAAGGCATATTGTTTTAATCCTTCTCTTTCTACGTGGTAAGTTATGTATTATTTCCTGCTTTTACAACTTAGCTGAATGGATGTGTATTCTGTTTCACTCCATATTTTGAAGGTTTAGTCTGAGTAGGGTCACACACCAGGCTTAGTTTTGTGTTGGTTCACTATTGCATGTATAGCCTTTTTTATATTTTTAAGATTTGGTATGGTTAAAGTAACATTAAAAAAATATAAAAGCTACTCTACAGCATTATCACTCTTTCCTACATGGTACATACTCTTTTACTTATTAAAATACACCTATGTATGCTTTTGCTGATATACATCAGTTGAATCTGTTGAGCAGCTGGCAATGATTTTGTAAGTCTTATCATCAGTCTTATCATCACTCCTTGAATTCTTTTTATTGTATCTGATGACAAGCCAAGTTTGAAGAGAGCTCTGTCTTCAACATTAAAAAGTTTTATGAAATAGTAAGTGAAGTTGGGGAGGAGGGAAGAAATCATTATAGCTTAAAGAATTCCCATGAAGAGTCATTACTGGTGTCCTAAACACAAGAAAAGGCTACATAAGAATCTGTGCCTTACTGGGTATCAGGTGGGCTGTCTCCATGCATTCTCTTACTTCTGTCAAGACGTAAGTTCCCATTAAAAAATTTGCCATGGTTTAATTATTTACAGTGTCTTTCCAAAACAGATTCTTTGTTGTCTTTCTAGGAGGGGAAAAAAAACCCATACTTCAGTCTTAATGTAATAGGTGCACTTAATGTAATGAGCATGCTTTATGAGAGGCTTATTGTTTCAACTTCTCCTTAGAATAACTGAAATTAGTCACTACTTGATGTGAATGCTCTGGAAAAGAAAAAAAAACAAAACCACTGTATTAGTTCTTTAGATAAACTGAGAAATTATGTACAAATTCTCCCCATCAATAAAGAGCAGAGGACAGGCTCTTGGCCATAACTCTGAATTTGCTGTAATTTCTTTGTCTGCACCACAGCTTTGGAGAAATATAAAAGAGCAATCCCTTTAGTCATCATACAAATTTAAACATGATAAAGCAATAAAGGGTATTTTAAGTATTTGTGCCATTTTACCTCTGAGCTGTCTGAAGATCTAAATTTAGCACTGTCTTGAGCCACTGATTCTCTTGGCATCTCAAACCAGTGCAAATGAGACCCTCAATTAGGTGTGGAAATGCCAGTTGTAACTGTCAACTCCCTCCATAGGAAGGAATAGCTGTAATGTATGGGAAAGATGGACAGTGCCTGTGATCTGTGATGACTTGTCTGGTGGGTGTGGGGACCTGACATGAAGCAAAATCAAGTTGTTAAAAGTTGTTATCTGTGTTTACTCCAGTCTTTGTTCTGGGGTATGACTTCTTAATAGATGTAGAATGACAAGTAGAAGGTTTATTTCCCTCAAAACTAGTGCTAAATTGTATTACACAATTAATGTTGTGGGTGGGAGGGACTTTTGCATGACAGCACAAGCAGAACTTCGACATGGAGTGGGAACAGTTGGGCACCTCAGTGATATTTTTATGGTTATCTGTGAAAATACAAGTCAGGCTTTGAGTCAGAACAGAGCTGGATCTCCTGATACCACTGCCTGCTCTCCTCAAACTTGCATTTTGTTTGTTTGCTTTTTTTTCAGGAATCTTGTTTCTGACAAACAGGACTCTCTAGCACAATGTGCAGACTTCAGGAATAGTTTACCATCCCAAGAAGCCATGCTGTGTTCTGGGCCTTTAGCTGTAATACAGGGACGAACGTCAAAGTACGCACTTACTTGCTTCATTTGATCAGCGTGTTTCTCTCTCTTTTCCTTATTATTTATTCATGTAGTTGAATTAGTGAGTTAATTTTTAAGATGCTAATGGCTCTGAAACTATCAGGAGTTCATACAGCATTGGGTTTTTTTTACAGCTTTTGCACATTTATAGTCTGTATCTTAATGTTATTTTGAGATTGCTTGGGGGGCAGGAAAGCATCCTCTAATCATTTTAAGGCTCATCTTTATTGGATGGGTAAAGTATTTGATGATGCAATATTCTGATTAGCCAAACTGTTTTACATTTTAATTTTTAGGTTACCAGCTTTCTGGAATAGGCCTACAAATTTTGAGTAGTTCAGTTGTCCTCAAGGGATCTATTTAGTGAAGTCTGAGAAAGTTGTGTGATTAGCCATCTAGTGCATATTCTTAACATCTGAAAATACCACTAGGGAATTGTGTGAGCCAGAGCAGACTCCTGTAGGTAATTTAATAGTCTGTCCTCACCTGGATTTGAATTTGATTTCCCAGGCAGATTTCTGTGCTCTTTCTGTCCTTCACATCAGAGGTTGTTTTTTCTAGTGAGAGAAACTGTAGAGAGTTGTATAATTTGATTGCTGTTCCCTTGGAGGGGGGAGGGGAGGGGAATTAACTGCGAGAAATATTTGAAATCCAAACAAAGAGCATTCTCTTTTTGAGAAAGAGAAAATATCAGACTGAAAAATTAGCTTTCTTGTTTTCAAAAATGAAATAATGGGTTACTTTTTTTTTTTTTTCAAATTAGCCTTCTTATGGCAATACTTGGTTGCTGATAACCATGTGTTTTTAAAGAGAAGACAAATGCAAGGAAGAGGAAAAGAACATGAGGCAGAAAATCTTCCATGGACCTTGATACTTGTAAATGGTCCAGTTGGGGGTGAAGGCAGTTTGCTATGAAGTGCTGCCTTTGTCATTAAAAGCTTGAACCCTGGAAGCACTAGATGCCTCTGAAAGATAAGCATGGAATAGCTTGTGCCTAAGGAATACCTATTCCTTAAACTGAATTTAAGTATTTAAGTGAATTTAATAGTATCTGATTTTATGGCTGGTACGTTAATTTTTTTGTTTTGTAGTTCAGGAAGGCAAGCTGCAAGATTGTTCTCCATGCCTCATTTGGTGCAACAAGAAACAACACTTGCATACCTGGAGAACCAGATCGCAGCAGCACTTATCTTACAATCCAGTCATGAATATCGCCACTGGCTCCTTATCTATGCACGGTACCTAGTTAATGAAGGTGAGACCTGCCATGCTGTGTTACTTCTTTGCAGCTTTGGTAGACTTAAGAAACAGTTTGTTCATGTCATGTATATGTATGATTGCACTTAATGTTCTCCTTTCAGCACTTGGCTTTTGGACTCAGTGTTTACTTAAAACAAAAACAAGCTGCTGAAGTGCATTTGCTTTCTGCAGTGCTTAGTACTCAGGAATGCTGTTTTGTCACAATGTGAACACATCATGGTCTGGGGAAACAGTGCCACCTGTGGACTTCAGCAGTAGGAACTGCATTGTAGGAAAAGTCCAGGTGCTTGTCAGTCATCATATGTATTATCTGGCAGCAACTACAGATGTTTTGGAGGAACCAGCAGCACCTTGTAAAATATGTAACATTCCTCAGGCAATTGATGATCGCTGCCTGATGTGAAATGGAAGAGTTGCTTGGTCTCTGACACTTCGTACCAGAGCACATAAAAAATGCAGAGAATTTGCTTGTGTTACTTGCACTTTATACTGGTTTCTTACATTCTAAAATTAGAGCAGCCTGCACTGGTGAGCTCCACAGGTTAAATTCTGTGAGGAGAGAAACCTGCAAGAAAAGTACTTGTGTCTGTTTTATATTTGAATACACTATATCTCTATGCTATTATATTAAATAAGGTTAACCAACTGACTTTATGATTCTTGGATTCTAAAGATCTCTGTGTCTCCACTTGCCAGCATTTCAAATTTTGTAGTTCCCGTTGTATTAATACAGCTTTATTCCTCATCATGCGTAATCATTTTACACGGAGGGGAGCTAAGTGGTTCATGTTAGGCCACCTAATAGGTGTTGGTAGAATTAAAATTCAAGTCATTAATTCTTGGCTTTTGACCTCTTACTTAACAAAAGAGCTTGATAAACTGCATGTGATTCTCCAGTTGAAATTAAAATATTCTTCTTGGGTCATGCATCTACTGAAGAGACAGTTACA
>JAVHNF010024016.1:15379-28180 GCA_034783455.1 Micropsitta finschii | reverse complement strand
TTCTGCTTCTTCTGCTTCTTCTGCTTTTTCTTCTGCTTCTTCTTATGCTTCTTCTGCTGCTTCTGCTGCTTCTTCTGTTAGCTTTGCAAACTAACTTAAGTTTCCTGTTCATGTTTTGCTAAAGCACAACTTACACATCGTATATTTTGATATAGCCATCATCTGAAGCAGTTACAAGTAACTGAGAATCTGGAGAAAACGTCAGTGAACGAATAGGCATCGCATGACCTGCAATTCAAAGTTAGACATGGCTTAGAATGCAGCTATTCCTCTTGGTAATGATAGTGCTTAAGAAGCAACACCAGACCAGCATTCCCTGGTAAAAGAAAGCAACCTCTGAAAAGTCTTTCTCTCCATGCCTCTACGGGCTTCTCAGCACAACATAAAATGGAAACAGAGTAATTCTGAACTCTGAATGTTAAGGCACATTCACTGCAACACAAGAGTATCTGATTTTCTTCAGCTGTGGATCTTTATTAGAAATGATGTTGTACATTTCTTGAGTGGTTAGGGTTTTCAATTAACTATACAGCTGGATAGAAACTGGATGAACATTACAAGGCCATTTATCTGATGGTAAAATGCACATCTTCTACAATATAAAATGTTTGGTTATTTTTTGAAACAGGGATAAAGTGCTATAGAATTTACACTGCAGCAGAAAGAAAACTGTCATGGATGGCAGCACACATTTTAGCTACCTTCATCACCTTGTACTGCACTGCAGTACAAGAAGGAACTGCAGTTTAAGAATTTAGTTAAGCATTACTATGTTGTTTGAGATAGACACATACGATGCAAGCCTGAGTTTACAGTTTGCCTCTCACATTTTAAGTGGTTTAAGTTACAGCACACTAAATAACTATATATTTTCTAATGGACAGAAACATCAACTCACTTATGCCATGGCTGGTTTATCTTATTCTAAGTTGGGTTGTATCCTCTAATTTTGTTAAGGAATGAGGCCAGAGGTGGGGTATTGCAAACACACAAACCCTTACCTTCCAGCGTATGCAGAAGTTTTCCAGTTGCAATATCAAAAATATTGATAATGCCATCTATCGCTCCACTGGCTAAGTATTTTCCGTCTGGACTCTGTAATAAAACACAAACAGCATGCATTTAACAACTGTATGCATTTAAGCTATGTACCTCCCTGACATTCTCTTAGCATCTTCTTCAGCTGACTTATTCACTGTGTGTGTATAAGCCAGAACTAAGTACATTTTCCATGTATATAGGGGGAAACATCACACAGTTTATATTTGGAACAATCAAAGTATGGCTGTTATTTAGTATTATGTAGAGCTTAACTGACAGAAACAAAAATACCAGATTTACAACATACTACAGCAGTAGCAATTTCACAGAAGAAGTTATCAATTGTGCTTCTTACATATGCAATGCTAAGGATGAACTTCCCTCTGGTGTCCAGAGAATATTCTTTCTTTCCAGTTTCAACACCAAAAATATTTACTTTTCCCACATGACTTCCTGTTGCAAGGTACTGGGAATCAGGCGAAAAAGCCAGGGACCAAGCATCAACTGCATTAAAGAGAAATAATCAGCTGAATCCTGTTTGTAGTTCTTATTAACCAATGCCAGTTCTGTATGCATTTGTTTAGACATTCAACCCCCTAACTACTCTTAGCACTCTGAACTCTACTACATACTCTTTAAGGAGAGTGTAACACCTCATTGTCCTGGGTTCAGCAAAGCCCAGATGATGCAGAAGAAACACAGCTATACAAATGTAACATAAACCAATCATAACCTTTTACAGCAGTACAATGTATTTATCCGGCACAACGTAATTCACAGGAGTTTTTTTCTATAAACTTAATTACTTAAAATACTGCGAGATAATCCTTAAATTAGGGACTGGAAAAAAATGAAACATTTACAATAAGGTATTAGGCCCTGAATTCCAACTTGAAGGACATAACAGTGATCCAGACTTCAGCTTTACTGAAGCTTTTTGACTTCCTTACTCAGGATTGGATGTACTGCATAAAAACGCATTACACACAGAGCTCAAATTCAGTGCAGTGCTCACGAAGACAGCTCAGGTTGTCTTTGTACAACAGTCTGAATAAGCATTTGAATTATATTTTAAATATCCCGTTATCAGCACATCTGTAAGAACCCACTGGTTGCCATTCTGCTTTATGCATTTGGCAAAAAAAGCATACCTAGATGTATCTGAGAAACCCTACGTAGTGTGAAAAATTAATGTAAAATTGGCTGATACTACTTTATGTTGAGTTCATAAAATTATTGAGATTTCTGCAAACAAAGATTAAAGGAACCTCCCAAACCTAGTAATTTCCTGTACCCTAGTTACACACTGTATGGAATTTACTACCTAGAGTTAGTACATCTCCTCTGCAGAGATAGGTTAACACTGATCTCTTACCAGGACCAGCATCAATTGACTTGATTTGTTTTCCAGTTTCTAAATCCCAAAGGCGAATGTGGGCATCAAGGGAACTGGATGCTGCAATGGAGCCTGTGTGGCTGATATCCACAGATACCACACCCAACTGGTGACCCTCCAAAGTCCACTGGAGATCCAATTTTTCATCATTCCTTTTGATCAAGGGAAAGAAAAGCCTAGTTACGAATAACTGGGGGTACTTAACCCATCTCCAACCTCAGGCAAAACAAACAAGACATGCACATTTCTCCATTCAGATCAACAAAAGGGGAATCCAACTTCACCTGTGAATTGGGGCGACAGCTACGTACAAACTGCTCTCTGTACTTAAGGAAAAGAGCCAACAAATTAGTCATCTACCATATTCCTGCAAAGCATGTACTTCATCCTGTGAGTAGTCCCACTGAAACGTCCAATACCCATCAATACATGGGTACTTACTGCAGGAAGTTAATGTGTCAGCAAAGCACGAAACACCACAGCCAACAGTTTTAGAACTGTTACAGCAAAGCTCCTCATGTCATTAATGTGAAGCACACCCTTAATACTGCTTTGGCTAAGAGATACAACAGTTTCTTTGCAAAAGCACACTTCAGTGTCACTTGTATAAGGATTAAGAGGATTTTTTTTTTAAAGAAGATGTAATTTCCTTTTTTCCTCTAATCCCATTATTTCACAGTACACGTGCTCCCAATGCATTGTCTTATAAAAGAATTAGATTGTCTAGATCAAATTTGTCTAAATCAAAGAACTGGAAATGCAAGCTGATGCCGTTCACCAAACTGTATATTCTCTGCAGATGACACGTAAAATTTGATGTACATTTTCAAAAGGGTTTGAGTTCCCTGAAAACTAAAGCAGAAGGGACCAATCCTGCTCTGAGAAAGAGCATGCACCAATGAAAAGGAGCCTGCTCAAGACAGCAGCTCTGCGTGCCATGCCACCCCTTCCCTGATGTCACTTCTAACATCTGTGCTGGTTATGGGAAATCAAGACTGCTGTATCTCCATGCTGGCTACTCCCAAGGCTTAGGACTGGTTAATCTGGAGCACTTCACTTACCACTTCCAGACTTTCACAAGATCATCCAAAGAACCAGAGATCACTGTTTCAGAACCATCTTTCTTATTTTTTCCCCAGGCAACTGACCAAATGGCATCATCGTGAGCTAGAAGACAGTATAAGCATAGACATTTTTGAACAATAAGTGTTTTCTTTTGATGGAAGACAACTATCAGTTTTGGTAATGCTAAAATTGCTGACTGCAATGTTGCAATGGGCTCCTTGCTCCTCAGGTCTACCGGTGATCCAAGAGCCCTGTCACTGTTTGCATGGTTCCAAAACACATGATGTATTTTGGCTACTGCTGGAAAAACAGCATAGCTAATCTTGAGTTATTCAAGTGCATATTTAATACAAGCACAACCCACGTAATAATAACATAACCACAAGCACTATCCATTTTCCACCATCCAAGAAGACGAATATTATTTAATACACGTTAGTGGTTTCTCACCTTGCTCTTGCTTGAAGAGAATACCGTACTAGAAAGAAAAAATAGCTAGTATTACGTATGAGCAGCCTAAACAAACACAACACCAAGCTAGCAATTAGTCTGATTAACGCTGCACATTCATTTACCTGTGTCGTCATGTCTTTATGGAAGCAATCCCAACAGGGGCGCTCTGCAAGGAGAAAACCCATTATGCTCAGCAGAAAAGGCTAAGAGGAAGCAGCACGGCCTGAAGCGAACCCGCATTTGTCTCCCACGGCGACAGCCCAGCACCCCCCGCCGTGGCGTGCCCCGGAGGCCTTCGCCCTCCCTCCGTCGCGATACGATACGGTACGATACGGTATGATACGGTACGATATGGTATGATACGGTACGATATAGTATGATACGATACCGAGCCGTGCCGGACACTCAGCTCCCACCCCGTCGCCACCTCAGTCACAGCCGTCGCACTGTGATGACGTCTCCTACCACCGAGAGCGCGGCAAACAACACCCTGTCCCCAAAGCGCTTCTCCTTCCACAACCATAGAGAGGGCTCCAGCCAAGCGCTCTCTACTGCCCCCGTGTGGACAAGAAGGCCCCGTTCGCCTCAGGCTGCGCTCAGCCCTAAGGCGGGAACGGGGCCGCTCCGCCCGCCGCCGCTTTCGGTGCCGCCGGTGAGCCGCCGGGATGGAGACACTGGTTCGCCCCCCTCTCCCGGCCTGCGCCTGTCCCATCCGGGCTGGTGATGCCCGCTCGGTAGTGCCAGGGCCGAAGCTCGCCGCCGCCCGCCTCAGGATCCGCCGGTGAGACGCGATCCCACCGCCGGTCCCGGTTGTACCACCGCGCCGGCCGGCGGCACAGCGGCGGTGGCTGCCGCGGTGGGAAGTCGCTTCTGGTCCTGCGCCTTCGCCGGGGCGGGTTTGGCGCGGCGGGAGGCATGGAAGTGGTGCCACGCGAGGAGAAGCCCAACCCGCTGCGGGATGCCAACCTCTGCTCCCGGCTCTTCTTCTGGTGAGCACCCGGGCTAGGGCAGGGGGGAGGGCGGCGGTGCCGTGCCGAGCCTTAGCGCCGTTCGCCTCACTTCACCTCACTTCACCTCACTTCACCTCACTTCACCTCACTTCACCTGGTCGCTCGGCTGCGGGGCCCAGCCCGCGGGGACGGGGTGTACGTGCTGAGCTCCGGGTGAGGGCAGCTCGGGAGGGTCCGGGCGCCCCGGCGGCGGGCGGGGGGATGGGAGGTGTCTGCCGGCGCTGGTAGTGTCGGCTGCCGGTAGTGACTGTGCAGTGGCGGCTCGGCGCCGGCGTGTCAGCCGTGCCGGCCGGGCAGCCGCTCGCACGTAGGTGGCTGCTGGAGCTCGGCGAAGTCTCCTGAGGTGAAGCCGGCAGCCCGCACCTGGCGGTAATCCCCGGCGGCGGTGCGGGGACAGCGCAGCCCGCGGCCTGCCCGCCTCGGGCGGCCCCGTCGCCCCGCTGGAGCACGTGTTCAATTCCCTGGGGAGCTGGGGGAGCGTACTCCGCCGCTCTCCGCCTCCTTTGCTGGGTCCCCCTGTCGGGTAGGGTGCCCAGGGCTGCTCCCTGGCACTGCACCTCTTCCCCGCTTTCATAACGGATCGCGGCCAGGTATTGCTCATCTCGGCAGGGTTTGCTAATCTTGATTTCGGTGTGGGGCTTTCCCCCACTTGAACGAGGTGGTTTCTGAGCTGAATAGCAGCGTGGGAGTTTCCCGATGTAAGGAATGGCGGGGCAACAGCCTGCTCCTATTCCCGCTTCAGCTGCAGTCAGTCTGCTGCCTTGGGTTTAGGGAGGCTTGGGGCGTAGCAGAGCGAAGGCAGGGTCTGCAGGAGTACTCCACAGACTTCCATGGGATCAGATGCCTGCTAGTCCAAAGTTAGTGCTTGTGCTCTTATTAGTGGAGACCTTGGCATGGGTATGTGTAGTAATTCAGAGCAGTGAGGAATTAACAGCTCAACAGTGTAGTTGCTTAGAAATATAACTGGAAAAGAGGTGAAAAGTGAAATGGGAGAACTTCGAGATTGTCTGTTTTAGCAAATCCTCTTTGGAAGAGAGCAGTTACAGAGGGAGTGTTGATTCTGCATCACCTACTTTAGCCTGAGTCAGGGTCATGCTGTGTTCTGTGGTGGAGCAGGGAGAAGGAAGAGGGGCATGGCAGGTGGGGTGCTTTTTTTCGGAAGCCTCTGAAACACAGATGAAAACCACTTTCATCCTGTAAGTAACTCAGAGCAGGTGCAGAAATCCCTTTTGAAAGGTAGGAAGATTTTAAAAACCCTGACAAATTTTAGCTAAATACATCTTCAGTCATGAAGATGTCCTTAGAGGTACTCTGTGCAGACAGAAAGGGGGAAAAAAGGAGGTTGTATGTCTGTGCAGAACTCTGTGCTCAGCATTTTGACTTGTAGTTTCTTCTTTGATGCTGAGGTGACAGTGTTGGAAATAGCTTCGCTAGGAATCCCAGGCAGAATGGGATTGGATGAACCTCGGTTGGCCATGTAGCATTCCAGGGCTCCTTCTATTCAGTATCCTTTCCTTTGCTGGAATTTTGTGGTGGTACTGGTTGTTTTGCCAGAAACAACCCAGCTGGAAGTGAAAAAGACAGTGTGCAGTGCTCATAGCTAGTCTTCTGACTGATCATATCATCCTTTTTCAGTCCTTCTCTATCAGTCTGTCTGCATCGCAGTGAAGTGTTCAGTAGCAACGACAAAGTACCTTAAATTTCCCACTCTTTAGGTGGGTACCTGAAAGGTTCCTTTTACTCCAGACATGTTTGTAGGTTCTCATTGTGCAAAGGGGAGGGTAAGTGGAAGTCTGTGCTTGCAGGATGACAGGCCTGCTGAAAGTCCAGAGATTGACTGTGACTTCATGCTCTGCAGTCGAATGGTAGTCTATAACTTTAGGGCTTGTGCTTTAAAAAAGGGTTTAGTGGGATATGAAAACCTTTAAAATGCCTTGTGTACTGGTTTCAGGCTTTCACAGCTGTATAATTCACGAGAGTGGAAAAACCCTTTTAAAATCTCTTTTACTTGTGTTGCACGTCATAATGAAAACACCTGTATATCCTTGATATTTTCTAGCCAGAAAGCATTGGTATTTTCTTAGTGAAAATTTCAGCTAAAATGTTGTCTGCAGTGGCTTAAATTGAGTAAGCAGAGGCTGTCACTTTTTTGCAGGTTAATAGTATTTTATATGAAATCAAAGTAGTATTGAAACACCCTGCATGAGCTGTAAATCTCACTTTAGGGGTACCTTCAGGAATTGCTCTTCATATCTCCAAAGTATATAGCATCTGACAGACAGCTGTATGAGTACTGCTTTGGTGCTGCTTCATTTTAACTGCCATCTCACACAGGATGTTCCGAAATGTTTTTTTTCTGGAGAACTGGAAAAACAGTGCTTGAGGAGGGCCGGCCTGGGAGTAGCCACAACCACCATGTAGTTGCTCAAGTGTGCCTGCTCTGCTCTCCCAAATCCCAGGTGCTGGCTGCTTTTTATTAACGAGGGTAGAAAGTAGGTCATTGCATGTAGCTAGGCAAGGGTTCTTGTGTTTATTTTATTTACATTCTGCTCCAAAAGTGCAATTTTGCCATTTTAAGGAAGCACACTCTCATTTGTTGCCAGTGGTGCAGAAGAAAAGTTAAAATTATTGCCTGGCAGAAACAGCATCAGACTCACAGGAGAAAAGAAGTCATGTTTTCATTGAATTATAAAACGAAGGTAATGAGTGTGTAGGCTGAAGACACATTCTTCTCCCATTGTTCAAAGCTTGTCTTCTTGCTTTTGGGTTGTGACTTTGACAAGTATGAGCTTGATGAACATTAAATGCTCTAGTAGTACATTCATGGGAAAGAGGAGCATCTGGATTGTGTGTGGATATTGCTATTTTTATAATGCATCCCTTGCGTAATATTAGCCTGCATGTCTCAAGAATAAAAAGCTATTTCGGACAGAGGTATGAAGATCAGGGCAGTTGCAAAATATTCTTGTTTTCCCTGTATGTCGCTGAGTTGTCTGTATTAACACAGGATTATAAAGCTCAGATTGTTGTTCTGGATGTTCCAGATGTGGCTCTGAAGGTCAGTAGTTACTGTCGTAAGTTCCCATGCTCACCAAACATCTTTAAGCTCGGGATGGTAGTTCAGTTACAAAGTTACCAGAGCTGGGGTATATTTCTGGTTTAGTTCATCTGTATTTTGTTGTGGGTTGTTGCGGTTTTTTTTTTTTTTTACTTTTGTTTATATTTTAGTTTTTTATTGCTGGCTCAGCCTGCTGGTAAGAGTGAGAGCTTTGAAGAATGGATAGGAGGATTTTCTTTCTTTTTTAGGTATGTCCAAGAAAGAGAGAATTCAGTGTTTTTCATGTTCAGTTATTCTGTTGTAGAAAGTGTTTTGAGTGGAAAAAGCCTTATACTCCGTACTTTGAGTTGAGAACAGCATTTTCACATGTTTTTTTCTGCTGGGGATGGTGATGGAGAGTATTAACAACTATACTAATAAATCAATAATAAAATAGTATTTATCTTTTCTAAATATTAACACATCTTTGAGCTTGCATGTTCATTAAGTAGCAGGTGTATTTTTATTTGCTTATAGCATTTGGTCCCTTGGATTGTCAAAGGTATTCTAATCATACAGCAGTTGAATTTTTATACACTTTGTTGTTCAGGCATCAGGTCCACTTCAGTGGAGAGTTACAAAACATGGGCTGTGATTAAATTTTTGGAAGACTTTTGGCCTGTTAATAACATGAGAAGGAGGGCAAGCTGGAACACCCTGGAAAGGGTATCCGGTGGTTTTGCCCAGAAAAAGAGAAGAAGTTAAAGCCCTGCTAAGTTTCATACATCATAATTTATTTTTAATAATAATTACTTACCCATCACAGACTTGCTGTGACTATGACATGTTCTTGGCTCCTTTGGAGCACTGAATGCTATCAGCATCCTGAAGCTGGGTGCCTTTTACATCATTACTTGACCTGTGGCATCTGCCATTAAAGTAGCTGCATCAAAATGTGAACTGAGAACTTGCTCCAAGGCATCTGCACAGTTAATGATCCCAAGGAAGAAACGATTGGTTTATCATTACCTGTTGGTGTCTGACAGCATTGTTATTGGCTTACTAAGCATGTGCTTTAGGAAAAATGACAAAACCATTAAGTCTCCTTCACATCTCTGACTTGGAGCATAGTGAGAGTGAAAAAAATCTTTACCTTTGGATTGAAATGTGAACTGAATGAGGTAAGCACAGGCATGTGAGTCCAAGGATTTTCAGTGATAACAGCACAGTATGTAGCTGTCTGACCAAACACAGTCATGTCACATACCTCCCTTGTATCAGAATAAATATGCATGCTTTCCTTAGCTTCTTCCTCTTCTCTCACCCTATAGCTTAGAACCAGAAGGGCCACTGACTGATTTAGCTGGGCTTCTGAGTAAGCCAAAGTATCACCTGCATTTTAGTCCTGTAATGTTGCTCTCATCAAAAGCATGTCTTGCCTTGCACTAAATGAAGTTAGGGAGAGAATTCTTTGCGTTGCTTGGAAGTTCTAGCCTGAGTCCAGCAGTGCCACCGTTAAAACTGATCCGTGTGTCTTACTTTGTCAGTGAATAGATTTGCCTATGAGGATTTTACATGTTCTTCAGGTGGCAAATGAATGCATTATCATCAGGCACTGCAGCAGCATCAAGCACTGCAATTTGCCATCCCACCAATTCTCTGAAATTGGTGATGGTCGTGACTCTGAACATATGCCACTTTGTAGAGATCTCTAAGGAAGCTAGGTTTTACTTCATTTATTGACTTATTGGTGCAGGATAATTGTGGTACTATAAGAAACTCTAAAGAAATATGTAAGCATCTTCAGTATAGGCAAACAGAAAAAAGATTTTTAATACCTAAAGAATGAAATGGCACTTTTTCTCAATTGAAAAAAGACTGAGGATCATCCATACAACTTTGTTTAAAGATGACGCCTTGTTTGTTCATTTGTCAGATACTTAGTATCCTGTAGTCAAATTTGAATCATTCAGTCTCTTGAACTGCTGCATTTATTTGTAAGTTTTGCTTGTTTAATTGCAAGGTAACTGTATTATGCAGAAGATGATACTGTTGAAAGTCGTTGTTTATGAGTTAATAAAGTTAAAATATGTGGGTAAAGAGTGCTAAATAGATTAGAGTGCTAAATAGATTATCGTACAGCAAATGTGTATAAACTATCATAATGTTAGCACTTGCTATCTGCAGTAAATATCTGTGCTCAGATACACAATCAGATGAACTGTTTTGAGTACAACAGCAAGCCTGTTTGCCTTTGGAATGCCCTAAGTAAAGCATGCTGTAGCATTTAGGAGAAGAAATGTCCCTCTTAATTCCTGTAAAACTTAAAAATTAGGAGTATGTTGTGCAGTGGTTTTTTTTCCCCTTTTTTTCCAGAAATCTTTTTTTGTCCCCACTTCTAGAAAATTCTTCTAGGCTTTAAGTAGAGTGGAGAGGGAGATAACCTTCCATTCTCAGAATCTAAGTGTGTTAAAAGACCAGTCATCTGGGGTTTGGGGGTTGTTTTTGTATCCCTGATACTAGACCACTTGTAATAGTGGTGTGAATTCACAGGTGATTTTAAATCTTCCATTACTTGTCAGAAGGGAAGTTAATACAGAAATTGCTACCATTAGGTTTTAGTAGTTGTATTTTCCTTTTAGATATTGAAATCAGAGACCATTATGCTGAACCAGATTTTCTGCATAATGCTGGTTTCAGGGTCTGAGCCTTTTTCTTGTTGTTAGTTGTTGCTTTTTGCTATTAAACATGTATGGAAGCTGTAACAGTTTTTAGGTGCATTTTTCAGATGATGAAGCAGCTGCCTACTCTGGCTAAGCTGTTTCAGTAGTATCTGCTTTTTTTCCCCCTTTCCTCTTTCCTTGCTCTGTGTGTACTTTTTCTTGCCATCTGGAACATCAGGAAGTACGTTAGAGTAATCAAGTATCTCATACCTGGCTGATGCAGGGTAGCTGAACAGCATGAAAATAGCCTGCAATAAATGCAGTTAAGTACCAATTGAGTTACTGTCAGCACCAGAAAGTGGATATTCAGCAACTTAGCTGCTTACGCTGTGCTGTGAAAAAGCACCAGCTCAGAAGATGAGATGAAGCTGAGTATCAAAGGTTAATACAGTCTGGCATTGCAACTGGAATTCTGAAGGGTGTTTTTGAGTTAACATGGCTTTGAAGTAATTTCATTGTATTCCTATTTTTTCTTACTGTAAGCAGTGAGAAAATCTACTGTTTAAGCTGCAGTAAGGCAGGGAGGGAAGCTGCAACAAAAACACCAATTGAAAAACATTTTTAAGAATGAAAAAGAAATATCAGAACTGATGCTGTTTATTAATTGTAGGTGACTGCGCTGATAAGGGATGTAGGAAAAGGCAGCTTACTGAAGAGAATGAGTGAGCATGTGAAATACAGATAGGTTTAAAAAAAATAATGACATCATGATAACAAACTGTTGCAGTGATAATTACAAATTCTTGCAAAATAACACTGTCAGTGTATGTCCTTCTGTCTCTACATCCCATCCCAGCAGTGCTCCTCAGGACTGAAAGCAGGTACACAGCAGTGTTGGATTTGCACTGCTGGTGTAGAGCGTCAACTCACGAAGGTGGGTAATGAGCAGTACAACAAAGCAGGTAGACAGCTGAAGTAAGCTATGGAGGATAATCAGTATGGATTTATAATCAAAAGGTCCCATGAGGAAACCCCGTTTATTTAAAAAAATAAAAAAATAAAAATATCCAACAAACAAGCTCCAAAGTAGGTGATGAAAGAGAACGAAATATGTGTTACTCTGCAGATTAGTAGCTGAAGTAGTGCTTCCAAGCTGCTTAGAGAAATGAAATCCCAGTAGAGGAATTTGAGTAAAGAAAGACTCTCCTGTGCAACTGTTGAAAAATAACTGCAAATTGAATGTAAACAGATGATGCTTGTAATGTAATGCACAAATAGGCTTAAGAGGAATGGGGAAAATGGCGTTCTTAAGCCACTTCCTTAAGGAATTAGTTGATGAGAGTATAACGGATGTGGCTTTGGCTGGGTGCTGTAAAATTACCCAGGAGTTAAACTTCTGCCTACAATTACAAATAAAGAAGGACAAAAATAAAAGATTTTTCTAACTAGAAAAGGAGGCCATGTAGATGGATTTTTCTGACTTGGCCTGTGATAAAGCAAAGGCTTTTGGGAAACTGGTGAGAGCAACATTTTGTACTTGTGCAGAGGAAGGTACTGAAATGTGTATGTGACTTGACTATGGTAATACTGTTGTGTGGCTGGTAAGGGCAATGGAAGCTGGTGGGTGTCCGTCTGCCCAACAAACACATCCTTTGGTCTTGGGGTGTTATTTATTTGTGTCAGCTTTGTAACGTAATTCCAAATTTGTAATGTAATTCCAAATGTGTCTTGGCTGATGTTCTGTGACGGACTTTCTCAGTTCATGAAGAACTTGCAATATTTGCCTGTTTCTGGCAAGCTCTGCAAGCCTGCTCTGCAAGCCTGCTCTGCAGTGAGAGAAGGGTACTTTTTTGAGCATTTGCAAGCAGGACATGATACAAATCCGAAGATGGAGCAGGTCCTGTCCCTGGGTTAATGAACCAGTTCAGCTGGACACTGCTTTTAGTTTAATGAACTGATGTTTAATGTATTTTGGCTGAAAGGAAATTCTTTTGGGATACTAGGAAACCTGATTTCAAAGTTTTCTCATTTAGGAAGTTGTATTTCATGTATGAAATAGAGTAGCGTGACTGTCCTGATTGCGTAATGACTGGGCCTGAGTCTCTCGCACGCTATCTCAGTGAAGAAGGGGATAAC
>JAVHNF010024015.1:2432-16577 GCA_034783455.1 Micropsitta finschii | reverse complement strand
GTGACCAGTGTAACCAATCAAGTAGTGACTAATGGTATAAATATGTGCTATCTGGGCTAATAAAGTGGAATCATGCTCTATCACTCATATTGAGTCGTCTGCATGTTTCCTCCGCCGCTTGCAGGGTACCAGCTTTGTACTGAGATTGGAAAATGTATTTTGGGAGTAGGAATTAATCATACAATATAGTTTAATATGAGGTGCAGTGTCATCTCAAGAGAAAGTCTTGGATTACTTATGGTACTGTGCAGTGAGTCACAGCTCCCTTGATAAATGTTTCAGCCAAAAAAGAAAATAAAATCAAAGCAGCAAGTATGCTTTAATGCATGTCTTGAAAAGGTTGCATTACAATTCAGGTCAATCGAGGAAGCTTAACAGTGAACTGTCAGAAGGACTGTACTTCTTCAGCTGTCGAGAACAATTTTTGTACCTTGCTTTGAGGATGAACATGAAATTTAGACTGGTTTCAGTAAAAACAACAGAAGTAAATCAATTGCAAAAATGAACTTAGTTGATCTGTGAAAAAGCATCCAACGTTTGGAAAACACAGGTAAAGATACATTTCCCTCTTGGCAGAAATGAATGCCTTTGTAGATCAGAATTCTGTACTAGGCTTTATAAAAAAAGATAAAGACATTCGTCACCTTTAAAAAGTAGTATTTCTGCTGCAGACTTATGTCATCTGCTTAATGGAGCAATGGCAATAGATTTGTTAAATGCCAGGAAAAAAGTAGGAGGACATAAGACAGAAATTATATTAGAATTCACTAGAAAAAAAATTGTTAATTGGATGTTTCTCTTCCAATGCAGAAGTTTTACCAAGTTATCATTCCAGCTGGTAAAGAAAGCTTTTTCAAATTTAGGAACAGTCTAACAAAAAAGAGGAAGTTTTAATGTCTGCTGGATTCTCTCTCAACTCCTTCATTTCAATTCCAGTATCACGCTAGGTTTTAGAAATGAAGAAGTAGCAAGTCCTTTTAAAATTTGAACAAGGGGGAAAATTAAATTGGTATGTGAAACTACTGTAGTACTTTGGACACAAAAGTTCTGAGGCATAACCTGAGAGCAGATAAAAAACAACCTAGCATGGCACAAAGCTCAGTGTTCCCTGAAAATGAGATGATTCATATGCCACAGCCAAAAGTGGCTCTGCAAAGTGTCTAATAACCAACATGGCAACTGGAAAAAAAACCTGACACCAGAAAAAAGAACAACCCAACCTTCTTAACCAAGATTTCTCTGCTACTGTTTAAGGGGAATTTCTGTCTCTATGATTCAGTGCTGTGCATAAGATCAAAAAGTGAAAAAGATCTAATCCCCTGGAGAGCCTCAATAATTGAAGAGTAATTCAACAATGGCTCAAGCAAGTTCAACTATCAAGAATGATTAATGCAGGTAGCAAGGGGGTTTGTCTTTCCAAGTTTCAGGTTTGCTGGAACAACAGAACTACTGGCCTTGAAACCTGTGCTTCCCATGCCACAGCACGGGAATAAACAATCTTCCAGTCTCATCATAGTCCTGCATATCACTGTAATAACTTGGTTTTTAAGTCTGTATGTAGAACGCTACACCCATAGTATTTCAGGTTACTTGGCCAGCAGAAACATTTATGGATCCAATACGAAGTTTTAATTATGCTGGTTATCAGATACCAGTAAAATGACCCTTCGATGTAGGGGAAACCAGGTTCATCCAGCTGGCTGTGTAAATGAAGTCAGAACTTTTGTACTGTACACAAAAGCACAGTTTGTAATTTAGAAGCCATAATGCAGGAATTGGCAACAGGCTTACAAAGTTGAACAACCCAAAACCAGTAGCTACAAAATTTGCCAGAATCAGCGACACTAAGCAGCAGTGCAAAACATACTACAGACGTTTCAAGATTCCAGCAGCTGCAGTTTTACACCTTAAAAATCTCCCCATCTACCATACCATAACGTTTCTTAGGTTTGAATTCAAAGAAGTTTCAAAAGACATGCAGCACTATAAAGATATTTACCCATGTTTGAGCACATCAGCAAAATAACACAAAGCACAAGAATTGCAGCTGTATTAACTCAAAGGAAGTTACCTTGCATTTCTTTTCTCCACATCAGAACAACCAATACTGTTTCTATAAATTGTATCAGCCAGATGAACAAGGTATCTACAGAAGTTTTCTAGCTGAGAAATAGTTTTGTCTCCTTTTAGATTAGTGAACCACTGTTTAGGAAAGCAGGCAATTACCTAGACATAACAGGAAAAAGAACATTAAACACAATGTAACAGAACTTTAAAAGCCATCTAACATGATTTCTGAAGCCTGCCAGGTAACACTGCAGTGACAAGGCACTGAGTGAAACACTGAGAAACCTACCTAAAAGATCCAAAAATCCCAAATTCAAGCAGCAAACTACTGAAACAGATGCTATACCTGAACTATCTACAAGTATGAGGCAGAGAAAGCTCTTTCTTTTGTGTATTAAAAAAAAAAAAAAAAAAAAAATCTGTTTTTCACTGACATTTCAACTTTGGAATGTGAAAGCCAAGACTTCACAGGTAACCTAAAGTTTGAATTACATTTTTCCTTCAGTTGAAATGTGAATTACAAGTCATTTTAAACACCATTTGATTTTACTTACACTTTGAGCTTTCTTAATGCTGTCCTCTCCATACTCAGAGTTTTGAAAAGCCATTAGTATATATCGGTTTAGCAGACCATCTATTGAGAGTTCCTGAAGAGTTTTATTTGAAAGGATTCCATACCACTGGAGAAAGTTTCCTAATAACTGAAAATACAACACAAGGAAAATAAGTATTTACAAATGTACTGAAATGTTGATCAAACACTCTAGAGCTTTTTCAAATGCAACATCATGCCTAAGGTAAGCAGTAGAAATACTGCTTTCTGTTAGCTTCAAAACTATTCAGAATCCATAAAGTACCAGCCTAGAGTGTTGTGAACTCTCATACAACCACCACCACCATCTCAACTTTGCTCGTGTTTTGCACAAGAGATTGTAAAATAAAGATTAAAGTTTTAAGTCATCTTGTTCTTAAAACCTGGTGTCGATGGCAAGCCAAGTGATGCCTAGCATATGCCATATGGGGGCAAATTCATAGCCACCTTGTCAACAAAATCCCCATCATACCCTTACTTCCAAGGCACAAGTGACACAACGTGTCACCAGGGATGCTGTCTAAGCCAGCTAGTACAGCTGTTATTGCCCACTGGCATGCGGCCTGTGAAGAATTGCTGCTACCCTCATACAAACAAGCCCAGCCAGGAGTATAGAGCTGAGGCACATCATCAGGAAATGGTAAATAAGCACTTGCCTCCCAGCTTCTATTTCTGCTCATCTTTGATACTGTAACTGACTTGCTAGTGCAAGAGAGCTGTATTTTTAATGCTTCCCTAAAGCAGAAGTATTTGTGCTGTTAACACTGTTTTAAGCTGCTCCAGCTCCAATAGATACTGCCAGAGGCAGACAGTATCACCCTTAAAAAGACACATGAGCCTTAAACAAGCAATCTGTTCAACAACAGCATTTTAATAAATTAACTTTGTGCATTTTTGTTCTAAGCAGCATTTATGAAGTTGACTTTTATTTCAAAGTGTAAGAATTTAGTGCCAAATATTCCAAGTAAATTAAGTGACCGGAAGTTTATTAGGAGTACAGTCTCCCTCACTGCTGCAATTTGAATACAAAATTCCAGATAAGATTTCTGTTTGCATGATCATGGAGATCAGCAGCTCAAGCACCATGGGTCTCTGCCCTGGCATGGGGGTTGGAACTAGATGATCTTTAAAGGTCCCTTCCAACCCAAACTATTCTGTGATTCTATGACTCATACTTTACTTTCCTATGTAGTCGGGAGTTAATTTTCTTCACAGGCTTTTATTGGAAATAAAGTACAACAGCCACAGATTCTTACAGACCTTTGCAAACTCTGTATTGCATGTTCCACACACAGAGACTTTTTCCTTCTCATTCTTTATTGTTTCAGTTAAACTCAAGATTACAAATGCTCTTATACTTCACAAATAGCAGTGAGCTTTTGAAAAGGAGCCAAGTTATTTTCATGGAGATTCTCTGACTGTATGTAAAAAAACCCCAAACCAAACCACGCTCTCTCGTTCCAATGTAAGTGAAATAAAAGCTCCATATTTTATTCTGACAATGACATTAAGCCCCATGACATTAAAATAAATATAGGTTAAGTATGCTAAATAAACCCATAACATACAAGTTAAAATGATGGCACTTTCACTAGCAACCTTTTAAAGAGAGCACAGTGCATTATCAAAGACTAAGAACCCTAATATAGAGTTCTTTCAAATGTAGTTAAAGCAATTTCTATTTACCATTTTCCACAGATTTGAAGAGGATTTCATTGCTACACTGTCTAGATGAAAGATTTACCAGAGGTATTTACTGACTTACCTTAACAGAGGACCAAAACTGACGTTGGAAAAACAAATATGGACCAGAGTTCTTGTTTTCTAAGATGCTGGAAAGTAAGAGATTTCTTTAATGAATAACCAAGATCACCTCGGTCTGGAGTTTGCTGGCTTCCTCCTACCCACACACAGTTCATCTCTGTAAATACTCCCTTCCATCCTGTTTGTCTTTGCTAAATCCTCACAGCATGATAACGAAATATGTCCTGTATCCAGTCAGTGAACCATACTGGGAAAAAACCCCTGTTAACTACGGACAGAAGACACCAACTTGCAAATAAAGGTCTAACACCATAGTTGAAAGCAAACTTACTTTTTTGGATATAAGGGCATGAATACATCATCATCTAGTGTTCTCCTCATTCTTAGCAACAATGCCTTTAAAAGCATCTGAAACAGATAATTTTGTTTTTAATGTGTCCAATGCACTGCTTAGTAGTTAACCACTCAAACTGATTTTCAAAGCAACAAAGAGAATTTATGACCCTACCAGCAGAAGATACGCATACTTAAACACGTTATATATAGAAAATCTTAGAGAAACCTGTAGTAATTAACAGAGGCAATTTGACAGAGGCAATTTTGAAATTTGACGCTTTCAATAAAAACTGAAGGCAATGGAAGTACTTTATAGTTAAGCCTGATCACACAGCTTCTGGGAAGTCAGGGCTTCTGTAATTTTTAATCTAACTTCTCCGTACATATGCACTTTGGCCTATCTCCACTATTCTAAAAGCAATTCATACACTGCATCAGCTACGGCACCTGAACTCCTGACATCAATTCTTGTATTCACAGAAGGTAAGTAAAGCAATCAAATTTCAAAGCAATATATTTGAAAAGGTTACAAAGATTTTAAAAAAGAGAAAAGCCTGACTATTTGTAGCTGCCCCTAAAACCAAAACTACCGATCAACATGTCTTAGTACATTTGATGTCTCCTTTTATCTCTAACATCTATTTTGGGGAGACTTCACCAAGTTCCTCCTCCTAATTTATCACCATTTGACTCTCCATGACAAGGCTGCAGAGCATTAAATAATTGCAAAAGTCTTTCTTGCTCCTCACTAAGCACGCTGTGTTCACCAATGTAGTGTAGAAAGAATATATCCAAATTTCTTAACTTATGCAAGATACTTAAGAAAAAAACGACTTACTTGTGTATTTTTGTTTTCTGCGTTCACCACTGAAGGATATCCATCTACTAGCTTCTGTACAATTGCTACCATTCTGGATGTTTGTGTTGTAGAAAAAGGATCCCATATATTTTCAGAAATCACTGTAAGAGATTAAAGAATTACTCTTCTTCGCAAATGCTCAAATACAAGTACTAACAACAGCCAGGCAATAATTTACAAAACAGTAAGACCCAAAAGCACAAACATCAGCTTCCAGCCCCTCCATTTCTCCCCATTTTCTTTCCAAGACTATACCTGTTAATTTAGGAAGAACAACTCTCTCTACAATGGTAGGCAACAGTGAAATATCAGCATCATCTTTCACTTGTTCCTGTTCTTCACAGCCATAAAACAGCAATGATTCAAACCACAACATAGTCTCAAAATCGCGACACTTGCCCTAGTGAAAAAAGAATTGAGGTTGGATTTCTAAATAGATATCTGCAGTCAACATATTAAAGAAAAAAGTAAGAGTAGTATATGCGCAAGTATGATACACTCACAAAACAGAACAAAGCTACTTTGGAACGCTTCAGGAGGTATGCTAAGCAGGCAGGGCAAGCAGCAAGCGAGCACAACTCAAACCTAGTCCTTTTTGTTTACATGTCAGACACTCATCTGCAGTGGAAATGAAACAAAAAAAGAAATAGTGCCTCAAGACCAAACAGTCTCTTAACCTGGCTCAAGGGCAGGCAAATTACTTCACGTGCTTTGTTCCCCTATCTCTGAAGCAATGACACTACTTCCTCAAGAAACACAGGCCAGCCTGATTCCTGAGAAGTGGAGAAAATGTTCTGCCTAGAACACGCATTTATGAGAATCACACATCAAAGGGTATAATTTACTTTGCTCTGCGGAAGTGTGAAAGAATGACTGTATAGGTAGAAGTTGCTTGCAGAGGACCTTACCTCCAAAGGAGTCCAGATAAGCAGCTGAAGTCTGATTAAAGGGTTAAACAGCTTTGGTAAACAGAGGCCAATGTAAGCATCCTTGTAAGAAGCAAAGTACTTTGAGCGCCAAGCTTCAAACTGTGACTTAATGCAATCAATTGAGTAAAAGCTTTCCAAAACATCTTCGAAAACTTTGCTGGATTCCTTCAATATACGATCTGGTGGGGGAGAAAAACAGTAAGAAGTTAATCACCTATTCCCTGTAATACCTCTTTCAAGAGGGATTTTGATGCTTACTGGCATAAGCAAACGCCTATAAAAAAACCAAAAACCCCATCATGTTTAAAGGTTCTGTTACTTCTGCCTCAGGTATACAAACTAATAAAAACACAAGCACATGATTAGTCTCTGATATACTATTTTATCACAGGTCTCGCTTTTAAGCATTTCATACAATCAGTGTGTACTGGGCTGTATTCAAGTGCTGATCTAACTTCAAAGCTGGACTTGCTCTGCATGGGAGTTTGGAACAGCTGGCCTCCAGGTCCCTTCCAACCCAAATTATGCTATGACTTAGTGCATCCAAGTGCAAGTACAGGCAGGCAACTCAGATAAGCTAACTGAATCAGCATGTCAGACTGAGTGGGCACTGGCAGACACCAAACTAAACTGCTGAACATAACATGGCTGTTAGCACTGGGCAACTATAACAATCTTTTAGCACCTTCCTTATGTTGCTTTATATTTACCGTACCAGTATTCTATGCAGTCCAAAACGTTTTCTCCATATATTAGTTTCCCTTCATCTTTTCCACTTCCCAGGGTTAGTTTTATCAGTCACCTTTGCTGCAGCCAGTTTTAAATGTTTAGTTATAGTAGTAACCTGTACACGACTAATGTAACTAGTACACTTAGAAGGTAGAGACAGGCCTGAGGGAACCATAAGATTACGTCATATAAACACATTTTTCACACTGGAATCGAGAAGAGATGCTACAAACGAAGTTAGCAGGCACAAAGTGCATCCCTCTGTTCCATATAGCTCACTGCTCATTCTCGACTAACATGAGAGCTACGAATGATTAAAAATAAACAATCTTTAGAAATACTACACTTACTCAGAAACTGATGAAACTCCTACAAAAGACTTTAGTGTACATAAAAGTGCCAAGCTGCAAAGAGCAATTCAGCCATGCTGAATTTTTAATCTAGACCATTTAACTTAGCAAACTTAATTATAGCACCTAACAACCCTGAACAGTTGCTTTGTTTATCAAAGAGCTCTCCCTGCACCCACAGTTTTGGTAACTCAGCCAGCAACTAAAGGTGTGGAAACTGTTTGCATTTCTGAAGGATCCTACTGTTAGACAGTTAATTTAATTGCTTTTTAAATCTGTTAACACTTCGGATCTCCACAGCCTCCTACAGCAATGACTTTGGCATTTTTATTACACTCGCTGTGGGAAGTGACTTGTTTACTTTAAACCAAGCCTACCAATGCATTTCATGCCCCCTAGCTCTCATACTGTGAAAAGTCAACATTGTTTTCCTAGCTGAAGATTGTAAAACTGTTTAATCCTCCCTCATACACAACATAAGCAATTCTTGATGTGTGATCCTTGCTGTTCCCCTTCTCCACATTTCTTCTAAACTGATTCAATTCTCTTTAATCAGAGAGAATTATAACTGTAGTAAGGTTCAAGATAAGAAGAGAATGGGATTACTATAGTGATGCTCCACTTTCTTCACTACTGGTTTCACAGCAACCACTAGAATAGTATTTTAACTACTGCTGTAAAAGATAAAAAAAAGAAAAAAAAGTTTCTAAAGGTTTCTAAAGCACTGAGGTTTTCAGAATTACACATGTAAAACAAGCAGAGGTTTGAAGAATGATAAACCATGTTACAAATTAGAAGGAAGAAAGTATCCACTTGAAGGTACAAAATCTTACTGCTTGCCAGAAAAATAATGTTTTAACTAAAGAGAATCTCAGTAAGGATGGGGTACTTTGTTAGCTGCAAGCTGCACAACAGCCTGGTGAAAAAAGACCGTTTTGGTCACATTGATGATCCAGCAAGGAACAGTTCCTAAACTTTCTCCAAAATAAGGAGAAATATATGGATAGGGCTGCATTTGGATCAATTCTTCTTTTTTCTGCCATTTTTTCTGTACTTTGTTACATAAAGCTTCAGTAGCTTTTCTAACCTCGCTCCATGTTGAAGTTTGTAATATCTGTTGAAGTTTCCTCATCATCACTGGAAAGGCCTTCAAGGTGATCTGCCATCTTCCCAGTTTGCTCTCTTGCTTGTCTACGACGAGCTCTGAAAAAGATCAGCAACATAAACCAGTTATTAATGGCTTTTTTTTTCCCCCATGCAATGTACAGATCCACCTAAGCTTGTCATAGCTTTCAACACAAGGAAATCCAGGCTAACCCCCCACACACTTTCACTACATTACCACATCTATGTTGCTGCCTCAAACAATGGAAGGAAGAGAAACCAGCAGAGACCAGATAGATATGGAATGGGTCTACTATGTGCTCTTTTAGTGATTTTATATCAGTATCATGTGGTGGAGCCTTGTTTTGTATACCTGCATGGTAAGCTAGGATACGTAAGAAAACCCCTGCCCAGCTTAAGGTTTTTTTTTCCCTTTGCAGGAAAGGAGCAAACATTGCTACTTACATTAGTACGGGACATAGGACAACTGTATCCTGCAAGCAAGCGAAGACTCCTAATGGATAAGAAATCTCAGTACTCTACCTTCTAGCCTCTCTTTCTGCAGTTCGACGCTTTACTTGCTCTTGATAGATCACTCTGTCTCGTCCAAAAGATTCAAGATTTGGTGCCATCAGTGCCTTATCTGTAAAATTATATGGATGAAAATTAAAATGCTTATCTATGATTATATAAATGTGTTGCAGGCAGTTTCATAAGAGCCTTTTACCTACTTTAAACTAAGAGCAATTTGAAGTAGAAAGTTGAAGTTTTAAAAAAAGATGCACCCAGAAGCCTGAATTCACAAGTATAGAGGTTAAAAGAGGAAACAGTGGGGTTTGGAAAAATCTCCACTTAAACATCAAATAGTTTTCACCATACCTCATTCTTGTCCCTCTCACAACAGTGCCCAACTATATAAAAGTCAACATTTAAAAGAAATTGCTTAAATTGAAAGTTCCACAACAAAAGGCGCTGCTTACACAAACATGCTCACCATGTATCTTTTGAAAAGAAAATGAACAAAAAGACAGGCAGAAAAGAGTCACAAGAGCAGGAATATATGATATTTGGGAGTTCTATTCACTGTGGTTTTGCTTTAGACTGCCTAACATTTTAAGCACACCAAAAGCTACAGGAAAATAAGCAATCTTCCTTCCTCTTTTTAAGCTGCATTATAGACCTTCCTGACTATAGAAAACACCACCACTAACCAATGAAGCTGATCATCAACCAGAAGCCAGACACTAAAGTATTTCCAGTTCATCCTTTTCGGGTAAATTTTATAAGTGGGTTGAATGCTAGCCAGTGCTCAAGCCCACCCACTACAATACAAACATCAAGATTTAAACAAAAGCCTACCCAAACTTCAGAGCAGCAAATTTAATGTTATAACTAAAACTATTTACAAATCCATCATTAAAAATATTAACAATAATCTAAGTAATTATTCCAAATGCATACTGGAACTACTAAGAGCCTTAACATACTGATGAAGCCATCAGTTGTCCAATTTTTAAAATGTTATTCCAAGCTCAGCTGCTTGTCTTTTCAGAGAAATAAAGCAAAAGTTGACAGACAAACTTAAATCCACTTCTAGCCCTTTAGTGTTCTGACACTGCATGAAGAAAAGCAGATTGCCTATGTCTGTACATGCACCAAATCAATTTCTGGCATCAATTCCTAGTTTCTGTGGTGATTTCAGAGACAGAACTGAACTATTTCTAGACACAGTGAAATTCAGACTCACAAGATACTAAATGAAATCTCTATTTAAAACCCAGCCTTGACAATGACAACTATTTCCACCACATAATTAAATTCCAGTCCAAAATAATCCATTCCAAGCTTCTTTTAGGAAACATGTTTCTAGTACATTAGGTTTCTAATTTTTACAACAGCATTGTCGTAGTAAAACTGCAAGGCCTACATGTGATGCCTGTGGCTCCAAATAAAGTCCTAAAGGGAAAGTGTATGCTAACCACTCTGTAGAGGGATGAGCAGCTCTGATGCCTTAGCACTTTATCACCCTTAGTAAGTTCTAGCTAATGGTATTATCAAAATTTCATCTCTGGACACAATGTGACAGAATAGGAAGTGGCTTTTATTATAGAGTTTTATGTCAGCAATAAGACAGACAAGAAAACCATTTTTAAAACCAGAAAGCTCTCCAAAGCAGAAAGATAGATGCTCTCCAAAGCATTAATATGATATTTACCTATCATGTAACATGCTGAATAAAACCTCCTCCAAAGAATGTGTATTTCCATCCAAGTTAACATTTATACTTTTGTAGTTTCACAAGCTGAAGAGCAATCACCATCAGAAAACTCCTCATTGAGAATTCCCCATCCACACACTCACAGTAAGAAGGTATTTTAACTGACTAATCTTAAATTGTAGTCATTTTGTACTAATCTGATTTTTAACAATGGCACCAGTCTCTTCCTGTTCTTTAGTTTTACCAGTTAAGTGTCTGAAATTAAATACTTCTGCTGCCTACAAATAGTGCATTAGACAGAAATCAGCTCTAGCCCAGTGCTTCATGGCTTTGTACAGAGTTAACTGTAAGTGTTACAGGAAATTTACAGATGGGGTTATGAGAAAAAAGAAGTCCTGACAAAAGAGGAAAATCAGGAGTCACATGCTACCACTATTACCACTGCCACCATGCATACATTTACAGTGCTAGGAAAGAGAAAATCCAGTTAGGAGCAAAAGAAAGAAGAGGCGAAGTCAGAGTTACGAGTAGCTTTGAGCTTAAAACAAAACAGATTAGAGAACTTTTATCTAAACTTGCTTCTACCCATGTCAAGAGTAAGGATAAACATTAAGACAGTCATACTTCAAACATTTACATTTAAATTAAGCCATACTAAGTAAACAAGGTTGTTTAATGAATAATAAAAACCTTCAAGATGGACTGACTTGAATGGCTTGAAAACTCCGAAGATTCATCTTTAATATCATCTTGTCGTCTTTGGACAAGGCGGGAAGCTCGCTGTTTGTACAGCTGGTGCATTGCGGATTCAAGTTCGTTAATCAGAGGCACCTGTAAAAATACAACACACTACGTAATACCAAGTTCTTCAGGTGCTTAGTTTCTGGGGTACCATACTATTCCGAAGCATAATGCTGTCACTGTACTTCTAGCAGCACAAACTGTTTCCTTTTACCCACTGGTATCATTTGGACCAGTAAATATTTCAACGTGATGAAAAAGCATGCATTTAATGTCGACAGCTTTCAACCATAGCAATAGCATTCTCTAAGTAACTTCTGTTGACTAAGTCTACACAGTAAGACAACCATTTTAAAGAGCTGAAATGTTATTTCAAGCACCCTTGTCTTTTCTACCAAGCATGTTACTGTATTATGGTGCTTACAACTCTCAGACCTCTGTTTCTTCTCTACCTTTAAACAATGCTGTAGTATTCTGTGCTTTAATGAGAAAATATTATGAGAAAAATTTAATGAGGAAATATTATGAGAAAAATTTAATGAGAAAAATGCTGAAATACTATCATTGAAACACAATAAACTGCTGCATAAGCAGCAGTTTGAATTTACCTGTTTTGAATTTACCTGTTATCCCAACAGGTAAATTCGAATCAGTATAATCATTAAAATTGTACAATTCGTGTGAGTTATGCATAAAGTATAACCTTTGAGTGATACAGACTTAAAGTCAGACCAGACCTGCCACTTTGCCTTCGTCCTCCCTGCCAAGTGGACTAAACTTCAGGAGTAACTATAACAAAAATAGATGATGTTGTAACATCTGGAAATCTCCTGACATTTAATATGTCAGATTCACTGCACACTTTTGCAAAAATTAATTTCCTGGGACAACTGAAAGTTAGATTATTATAAATATTCAGATGCAAAAGAACTTTTCACAGTCTCTTTATTTGGAAAGGCATCTCCTTTCAGTATGAACACTTAAGTCCTTACCTCCAAGACATATGCTTTAGTCCACAGTCTTACAGCCTTTTAGCTCAAATATTTCATTGCTGCCTACCAGCCAGAATTAAGGTGGGTTTTTTTGCAAAACAAAAGATAAAAATCAGAAATTGTTTCCTGATGTAATTTAGAACATGACTCAGCAGCTATTGAAGAAACTCCTCCAGTAAAATGTAAGATTATGAGATCAGAGCTACAGGGTCAGTTCGGCTATCTGCGAATGACACATGCATCAGAGGAGACATCAAAAGGATGAAGTATTAGTGCTCTGCGGTATAAACTGGCCTATGGAGATTAAAATAAAAGCAACTGCGCACCAACCCGAACTACACACATCTTTTGGAGAAAATAGAGTAGAGAGCAAATGGAAGTCACAATATCCCAGCACGGGAAGTGTGTATTTGGTATTTAAGACAATTTTGAAAAGAGAAATATTAAAAAACGCCAAACAACTAGTTTCACCGCAGTTTACCACAAAAACTATAGATTCTTCTCTTACGAGTGTACACGGAATTCTAACTTTGACAAATTAAATGAAAGTTTCAAAGCATCCCTAGGAGTTTTTTCTATAACTGCCTCAGGATTAAAAAAACCCAGCTATGTATTCAGATACATAAATCAACTCAAAACACTTCCTATTTAAAACACAAAAGCTGTTATCCTTCTATAATCAATACTGTGGTTGACGAATAACTGATACTTTCACTGACTCCTGTAAAGCTACAGCTGTCATTTATTGTTTTATTTAGTCAATAACTTAAATTCAGTGGTTTGGGTTCTTTTTTCTTCACTTTCACTATAAACAGTGTTAAGAGGAAAAGTGGAAACCTCTCTGAATGTTTAGACGTCAAGCTTAATTTCAACCTACAGTCTCCCCCCTCTGATACACAGTGTGTTTTGATAATCTGCTTTTGCAGGTAAAATGACTGTTCATCTAACTGTGCTGTCAAAGACACGCTCAGAACAACTTAATCTTTCTGTATCCCTTTCATATTCCTACATTCAAAAGGTAAAGACACTAGCCTTCTCAGAAAGCATAATTTTGACAGTAATTACTTGTGAAGGAACTCATGCAAGCATCTCCCGCTCCACTGGCTTTTATCATTTATTGAAGGGGAAAAAAAATCATAAAGGATTTGACATTTCTATTGCTTGTTTCTAAAATCTGCATAACAGCTGCCTCATTATACTCTCCCCTGCACCTTACCAGTGAACAAAGTGTTTCTAACATTCAGATTCTCTTCAAAACAGTAAAACGACAGGGTTTTTGCTTGGCTGGGGGTCATGAAGGGTTGAGAATGCTGAATAGGTGCAGAGAATGCTGAACAGGTGCAGAAATAAGATGGGTAGGGGGAAGAAAGTCTGACTTATAATGATGGCTCTGGTTCTCCAGAACTAAGCCATTAGACATACAAGAAAACTCTAGGGGAATGGACTCTTTTGGAGTGGACATGT